>PVKH010023523.1:0-13816 GCA_004027955.1 Chaetophractus vellerosus
CATCTCTGGTCTCTCTTCACCCCAGATGGGGGGGCACCAGTCCCTTCAGGGCCACGTGCACCAAAGCCAGATGTGGGTACACGTCCTACCCCAGCTAGGCCAAGCCTCAGTCACCATCCCGACCCCCAGTTCTCCAGCTCCCTTTGGTGGTGGTGGTGAGAAGAAATGCAATTTTATTTCTGAGCATCTCTCAGCCTTCCTAAACCATATTTCACTTTAGTCATCCACACAGTTGAAATTAATCACCGAGCTGGGTGAAACCAAGAGCTGAATTTACTCTTGAGCATTATCAACTATTTCGGCTAGGTTCTTGGCCCAATGTCTCTGTCTAAATGATTCTGCAGCTCCCTTTTTTTCCCCATCCTCTTACTCAGCCTCTTAGGCATGTACAACGTAACAAGCAACTACAATCATTTTTGGAAATTAGAGGAGTTCCTGCAGTAAACAGAAAGAGCTCAGAGACCCATTTCCACCCATAATTGTCATTAAGGAAGCAGACCATTTCCACCTGGCTCTCAGATTGTACTAGGGTCACTTTAGCTGCACATCCTGCCCAAACCGATAACAAAAGGAGTTAGGTTCCCTGACAGGGGCAGCTGGGAATAAGCAGCAGGACTGGCCCTGCTTCCTCCAGCCACCAGGGCAGGACTCCCCGCTTCCCCAGGCTGCAATCCAACCAGTCTGTGGAGGGATCCACAAGGCTGCTGATCTGGAAGTGAGCACATTTGCTTCTATTACCATAAAGGTAATACCGAGACTCACCATGGCCTCCTGTCCCAGCCGTGGCTTCAGCCAGCACTTGACCCCATCCAGAGTGAGGTTGACCCCAACTAGGCCCAGCTTTCCACGCCGTTTGATCAGCTGGTCTGGCTTGACCACTAAGCTCTGAAATGAGAAGGCTATGTATTTATTTTTGTTTTGTTTTGTTTTGTTTGGATATGTATTTAGAATGGGGCAAAGTAAGAGGTGATAGTTTAGAGACCCAAAGCATAGGACAGCCTGACAGTTTTCAAACCATCCCACTCCCAAAGCCAATCCCATCACCCTTTAAGGGCCTACGCCCCAAAGCATTTCTCACCTACCCAACCCACATCTTTCTTTTGACTCTTAGGAATCTAGAGCCATTAGTGCCCAGGAAGCGGCCTGGCATGACGAAGACCTGCTGAAATAAGTGACTCCCTAACCCTCCCTATGTCCTTAGAATATGGTCCAGCACCTGTGTTCCAAAGACAGAATGAGAGCCTTGGGGATATGAAGTACCACTGAGACCATCTGGTCAACCCCATCCCTGTGCTTGAACCCTATCTACAACATGCCCCACAAGCAGCCCCTAGCCAAGGCTCAAACACCTCCAAGTACTAGGAAAATCTCTACCAAAAACCTTCATGTTGGGGAGCGGATGTAGCTCAGTGGTTTGAGTGCCTGCTTCCTAGGTACAAGGTCCCAGGTTCAATCCCTAGTACCTCCTAAAAAAAAAAACAAAAAAACAAAACAAAACAAAAACCTTCACTGTTGTTTCTAGTCCTCCTCGCTGGGCTCCACCAAAGAGGTCTAACAGCTTCCCAACACCTTCCCAACAACAGCCCTGCAGGGATCTGAAGATAGGTGCCTCCAGGCAGACCTTCCCAGGGCCAGTCTTCACAAAGTTCAATGTTACACAGCCTTACCATTGCTCTGCCATGTTCCTGATATGCTTCATTTGTGGAGGAAGGGGAAACACATATCTACTTTTTATTGAGCATCTACTAAGTGCAAGGCAGCATGCCAAATGCTTTCCAGACATCATTGCTCATCTTGACAGTTCACAAGTGATAGTCATTCCCATGTGACAGATGGTGAATCTCAAACTCAGGAGTGAACTGGTTTGCTCCAAGCCACATAGTTTATAAACAGTGAGCTGGGATTTGAACTCGTTTATACAGTTCCAAGCCCAGGCTCTGTATATCATGACAGGGTACCTCAACGTGCAGGGCCCAAAGTAGAACATAAAACCTTGCTCGGCCTACCGTGCACTGCACACAAATTCAGGCAGTCTATGATCATGTGACCTTTTCAGACTGCTTCAACAAGCCCATTGCTTTCTCTTCCCCAGACCGTGGACTTGGAAGAAGGACCCAGGGTGAGAGTGGGGCTCACCTGGCTGAGTAGCCAGGGGTGGTCTTGCAGCAGACGGGCCCAGTCTGTATCAGGGGTGACCCGGGCATGCTTGAACCGGTTCTGGATGGCCGAGGTGGTGCAGATGTACTTGTAAAGCAATTCTTTGCCAGTCTGCTCTGAAATCGCCTTGGCTGACATGGCTGCAGAGGGACCTGCTCTACCTGCTGGGATGAGAAAAACTGGTCAGAAGAGGTAGCAAAGTAGAGGCACCATCTTCCCCCAACAGGAAGACCCACTCCCAGTTGCCTTCAAGGAGAAAAAGACTGTCCCAGCAGGCCTGATAGAAGGGATAGAAGATCTCAAATAGCACTTTTGCCAGTAGGGAAGGAGGATCCAGAGATGATGGGTCAGGGGACAAAGTGGGAAAAAACAAAGGGGGCATTTTCCTTGGCCTCGACATGGCCTCTACTCCTTCTAGGCAAACTAGTCCACCCATGACCACATTTGTACTGGACTAAAGGCAGCTGGACTGGGGAGACCAGGAATGTCAGTGTTGTGAACCCAAATCTGAGATGGGCACAGATATTGAAACATACCCTTCAGTTCTCTGACCCATGGGGAGCACAGCCGGAATTGCACAATGCTGGCCTGATCTCCCCTACAGGTTTTGGGTCCCCACATACCCAGACTCACCCACACAGACACACGTATACACACCACCAGGCCAGGCCAGCACATTTACTTAGGCTCAGGCAGAAAAAGACTCCCAAGGCCCTGGTTAGGAGGGGAGAGAGGAAAGGGAAGATTCTTTTCAAAGTCATTTCTTCCAGGACTCCCACCCCTGAATACAGAGCAGACTCAGGGCAGGGAAACTGTGACCATCAGGACATCCTACCCGCCCCACTGAGTCATTTTTAGAGCAAAATCTACTAAACAAAACAGAGGCCTCTCTGGGGACCACTGGGTACTGGTTACTTCTAACTGAGCCAGAACCGAGGGAGGAGGCAGAAATCATCCTTGGGCACATGTGTACAGAAACTCTTAAGAGTCCATGCAGTTCATGGAGACTCATAACCCACTTCTTAGATGAGGAATAGAAGCTCAAGCAGGGGATAAGATAACTTGCCCAAGAAGCCCAATTAACAAGCAAAGGACCCAAGCCTTGAACACCATACTGTAGCCTGAGAGATAAGACCATTTTTCTAAGAACCAGGCCCATGGTCCCCCTCACCTCCGAGAAGGGTCTGTGATAACAATTTCTTCGTCTTCCCTCCGCACTACCTTGATCTGGCACCCATTCTCCCATAAGGTAACCCAAGAAGCATGCTGGGGGAAAGAACAGGAGGGAGAGATGGGAAGGGAAACCATATGGCTCCTGCCAAAAGCTTGGCCAAATCAGGAAAGGTCATTCCTGCCTCTCCCACAAAGGCCCAAAATTAAAGTTGTTGAATCTTCTGGGAGAGAAAAAAGTCAAGTGCAAATAAAGGAGGGTGGAGTTAAGGAGCTGGCTGGTTTACACATACAGGAAGGTTAGTCCCCAGCCCCAGCTCAGAACAGCCCCTATTCGAGGTGTCATTCTGTATCTCCCCACCACCCCAAATGGCCAGGCTGGGGCTTCGAGTTTTAATCCAGGCTTGGTGTTCTCAGCCTTCCAGCTTGTCTCCAGCTCAGCACAATGGGCGCATTCAGCCTGGTGTCTGGCCCAAATTGGAGTAGCTGGGAAGGGGCTCAGAAGAGAGGTTCTCTTTTCTGGCCTTCCCCTGGGATGACTTCTGGCTCCTTCTTAAAATTAGTTTCCAAAGGAGACGCCCCCTTCGATGCCCCAACCAGCCCCACAGTCCTCCACCCCCCACCCACTCCAGCTCCATTTCCCAACCTTCTTGACTCAGACAGGAAAAACTGGTCCTGAAATCGGATGGGCACACCTCCCCTCACCCTCCTCCCAAAGTGCAGCCCAGGGCAGACCAAACAGCGGAGAGGGGGACAGTCACTGACCCCCCTCAGCAGTCCAGACCTTCAGCACATGGGATCACAAACTCCAGGAGAAAGGAAGCCCTCCAAAAGACAGTAAAGCCTCTCCAAAAGAGAGAAGTCTGACATTCCCAGCACAACAGTTCCCTGAAACTGGCACCTCCCAAAACAGGCCCAAGACCCAACTTTGGAAAGGACAAGGGAAAGAAATGGGACCTCCTGCAGCTGGGGGAAAAAAAAATCACAACTTTCTTGAGCCTCAGATCAAATCTCTGACATAAGAGCCCATCTCCATAGGGTCTTGGAAGTGGGATGAGGAAGAAGACACAAAATGTATTGCCAGTTTAACAAAACAGATTTGCTGCCAGAGCCCTTTGGCTTAGATGGGGGAGACCCTCTCCATGTTGAGACAAATAATTTATGTGATAGAACAAAAATGGGGAGTCTGGCTAGAAGAGAACTGGCTCACAAATCCAGTGAGTGGACTCAGTGGAGATAAATCACAACTTATAGGGCAGTGGCTTTTAGACTCTCTCAGACTCTTCTGGGCATCTGAAGAAAACTATGGCCAAAATGTGCACACACCCAATTGTGCATAAAATTTTAAGGTGTTCACTAGGGACTTATGGCCTGAGAGCCCACAGACCACGAGTTAAGAACGTCTGCTCAGTTGACAGTGGAACCCAAGTGCACATCAACCTATGTTTGGGGAGCCCCAAAGTCTTAGGTTGTCTCCCCAGAACTGAATGCTGTCAAGGGGTGTTAGGTGGTTTCAGGGCAGAGCTAAAACCCCAGGAGTCCAGGAACTGCTACTTGGTAACAGGCAAATATATAAACCATATGTGGGAAATCATGCCAAGAAAACCCAAAAACACACACACATATACACATATTCCAAGGGGGGGGAACTTGTGCACTGAATGGGGTCTTTTCTGCAGACTAAGCTCACCTAAGGCTGCCACAGGGAGGGCTGAATCAAAGGAGCCTTTTGAAAAGGAAGTTACCCCAGGGGACAACCAGAGGGGAGGAATCACTGTAGATGTTACTCGGGGTCTCTCTCTGGGAGGGGCAAAATCATTCATTTTAAGATTAGTATCTGTAGGACTGGTTTATTTGTTTTGTTGTTTGTTTTTTTTTAAGAAGACAGGCAAACCCCAGAGTAAAGAAAGGTAGAATTCTGTGAATGCTCCCTGTCTGTCGGTCCGTTCCGTCCGTCCCCCCCGCCTCCCCGCAGCAAGCATAGTGCCAGGATGGGGTAGAGACACCAGCTGCCCAGTGACTGAGGGCTCTCTTCCCATCACTGCCCCCCAAGCTACTTAAAAAGGGGTGACACACAACACAAACAGTAAACCCTATGTTAACCATGGCCTAAAATTAATTGTACAATTATAAAAATGTGCCTTCATCAATTGTAACTTTGTAACAAATATACCACAGCAACGCAAGGTGTTGATAACACAGTGGTATATGGGAATCTGTATTTTGTGCACGATTGTTCCATAAACCCACAACTTCTCTTTAAAAAAAGGGTGTGTGTGTGTGTGTATGTGAAAATTAACCCCCTGGGCAGCTAGGGTCTACCAGCTGTCCCCCAACAAACATTCAAAAAATCCAAGGAGCTGAGCAGGCTGAAACACAGAGCAAGGTTAAAGGATGGGAAAGAGAGGTGGGCTGGCAAGACCAAACTGTTTTGCACTCCTCCCCACCACTCTCCAAAATCCTCTTCCCAGGCTGACCCCAGGGACCACGTAAAGTCGTCGGGACTCCTTGGTATTTTGGCGCGGTATCTGCCAAGGTTGGAGAGGGCAGCAAGCACCGGGGCTGGCCCTTTGCCAGGCCCGACAGGAGGGCGGCGGCAGCATCCTCCGGGTCCCCTGAGGACCTTGCCTCAGCCAAGCTCGGCGTCAGCGCCAGGGATGGGGAGGGAGACGGGCAACCCGGCCATCTGTCGCTTAGGGGCTGAGCCCGATGAAACCTCCAGCTCGAGGAGGGTGCTTCCTGCGCGGCCGCTCCAGGGCCAACTCCTCGCTGAGAGGCAAGGCCTCGGGCACTCGGGGTCAGCCCGGCCCCGCGTGGCCCGCCCCCTCCACTCTGGCGTGGAGTTCAATGGATCCTCCACAGAACTAAAGGAGGGCCTGAGCCTGCTTGTGAGGGGTCGGAGTGGGGCGAGTCGCCAGCGCTTTCTCTACTTCCCGTCCCCGGCATCCGGTGGGGGGACCCGGATGGGGGCGAAAGGCGGCCGATGAAGCCCGAGGAGGCGCGGTAACTGCCCCCGGGTGGGGGTGAGGGGCCCAGGACGGGGCAAATGCAATTAGCAGAGGAGACCAGAAAAGCACCTACGGCGGCAAGCCCTGTGCAAACTCTCAGGAGCTGGAATGTGCGGCAGTGGGGAGTGGTCGATTCGCGGCCATCGGCCGGAGTCCCGGACGAAGGTCAACCTGAAGCTAAGACCCCAGAAACTTCCAGAGCGGTGCAGGGAAGGCGCGTGAGCACCAAGCGACGCCCCGGGAGGCGATTCCGGGTTGGGGGAGGGAGGCAGGGTGTTCCTGGGGCGGGTAGGAGCCCCTCTAGCGAAAACAGCTGCCCGCCACTCACCTCTCTGCCAAAGTCCGTGCGTGGCGCTCGGTCCACAGACCCCACCCACCACAGGCTGTCCGGTGCGCTCCGATCTTCGGCACCCGCCCGGGATCCGGCTTTTGTTCCGGCCTAGTCGGGCTCCACCCCGCCCCCATCGGCTCACGGCGGGAGCGGCCCCGCCATTGGTCACACGCGTACCCTAGCCTGAGCGCCAGAGCTCCTCCCAATTCGCTGTCCCGCTTGGCTCCGCCCCCTCAGGGGCGGAGCCGCGGGCTGCTGGGACTTGTAGTCCCGCAAGCTCATTCGCCCCGGACGGCTGGCTGGCACCGCCTTTCGCCACCCGGCTGGACCGGGGCGGGGCCTGAGTGGGGCCGGGGGCGGGGCCTCGGATGGGGAGATGGGCCGGCCTGCACCGGCAGCAGAACACACCCGGCTGGGGGCTGTGGCCTGATCGCTTAGGGGCTGGGCCGACCGCATTTCGAATGGGGGAGGAAGGGGGGTTGTTGGCCTAATGGGCTGTAGCGCAACTCTTGGGACCACTGTGGAGTCCCCTTCCTTCCTCCCCATGGGAGAAACTGACGTCCGCATCCTGGCTAACTGAAATCCGCCACACCAAACCCAGTTGCTTAGACTCGCTTTCTAAGTATCCGTGGCAGACGGAAACGCTTCCATTTCGCACAGGCTTGTCACGCCGCACCCTGAACATGAACTGGTGGGGCGAGGCAAAAGCGGGATTGACAGATCAGAGCACCCAAAGTGGGATGGAGCGGGGAACGAGGTGAGCAGGTGGGGCTAGGAGAATGCCAGTCACACTGCCTTAGGCCCCTCTCACCTCAGGGCGGAGCTGAGAATCCAGCGGGAGATTGCGCAGGGTTGGCCCTCCTGGGGTCATTTCTGCCAGTCTCCTGCCTCCCATCCAACCCCATGTTTAGACACTGGAATGAATGAACTGCCGTCTGCCCTCTTTCTCCATTACCTGTGATGACAGACAGACCACATTTTCCAAACTAAAAACTAGGATATCCAATCGACAGGTTGGTAGTCAACTTGTGGGGCAGGATATTTGAAAGCAGACAGTCCTGGAAATCCAGGATATATGGTTGCTGCTCAGATATTCGGGAACTTCCCCACCTCTGCTCCCAGTCCCCTAGGTCTCTCCAGCTGCCCCCTTGGTCTCGCAGCTGTCTAGCTCTGGGAAGGAGGCCAGAAACCTGGGCTGGCCAGCTCACGAAAGGGGTGGCCAGCAAGTAGGGAATCAGCATGTCTGCGCCCTTCCCTAGCACCTTGGGTCATGCTCACACTGCAACAATGTTGCCACACTCTTGTGGACAAAAACTTCCCCAAGACACCTCCGCTCTCTACCCAGTTGCAGCCTGAGTGGCACAGTTCGAATTTGTTACTCATGCCCGAAATGGTGATCTCTCATGATGTCATTTTCTGGGCTCGTCCCTCACCAGCATCTTTTGAAAAAACAGCTCCTCATACACTCTCTTTTTGGTCCTAAAATGGGAAAAGAGGCCCTACATGAATGGGGCTCCACTCCTGCCAAGAACCTCCTCAAAGGTAGCCTCTCCTTAGGTAAAGAAAATATATCCTTGAAGGTGCCTGGTTTCTGGCCTTGGAAGGCAACAGCTCAGGGGCTTTGTGGGCAAGCAGGAAGATGGCAGTCAGGAGTGACCTGTACAGCTATTATCCCTCTGGTTAGAAAGGCAAACAGGTGGAACAGAAGATATAACAGGGGGCCTGCTGTAGCTCAATTGGTAGGGCACCGGTTTACCACATAGGAGGCCCTGGGTTTGGTTCCCGGGGCCTCCTCAAACGGGCAGACCGCCTTGAGAAGGCAAGCCGCCGCGGGCAGGGTGAGCTGCCGCGAGCAGGCAGGCTACTGTGCTGTGAGCTGACTTGGCGAGTCACTGCAGCGGGGGGAGACAAGCAGACACAGAAGAATGCAAAAATGAACACAGCAAGAACAAACAGAAAGGGGGGGATATGTAATAAATAAATAAATAAAGAAGAAGATATAACAAACTCTTCACATGCCAATTTGGCAATATCAATGAAAATTTTAAATGGCCATGTCCTTTGGCCTACCAATTCCATTTCTAACAATTATCCTCCAGATATACTTGCATATGCACATGAAGTTAGGGATCTGTTTTCTTCATTTCTGTATCCCCAGCCCTTCAAATAGGGTCTAGTACATAGTAAGATCTCAATAAGTACTTATTGAATGATTAAGCCCCACTTTAGGCATTGTTGGCAGAGATGACAGGAAAGTAACTGTCCAGGGAGTGAGGAAATATAGGGTTTCTGTCCAGAGGTTCTGTGAGCCAACCACTGAGGTTTTCCAGTGCCCTCAATAGTCCGTTCCAGGCACCTACTCCCACCCGCAGCTTCCCCAGGGAAGACTCTCTCCCTGCCCCACCAGAGGTTCCTCTGCTCCTAATTAATCAATCTGGGCCCATCTTCTCATCTTTCTGTTTTGTGAATTAAAAGTTTGAAGTCCTTTTGCTCTCCCCATTTGAACCACCTCCCTCCTCTTCCAAATGAGGCTGGTGGGCACATTCCACGCCCAGGCCTTGGGCATTCTACATCAGCTCCAGAAGCCTTAGACTGGCTCATGACACCTTCCTAGATTTTGATCCATTTTAGGTAGTTTTATTGAGCACTTCCTAGCAAATGCATGGATGCTAGCATGTAATCCTCACAGCATCCTCTTGAGCTAAGTGTTATCATCATTTTGCAGATGAGCAAATGACCCTTGTAAAGTTCCTCTGACTCCAGGTCCCTTGCCATGTCTGCTACAAGCTGCTGCAGGTGAGGAGGAGGGAAAGGAGACCAGAGCAGGTGGGTCTCTCCATTTGACTATGAGCTCCTCAAGGTCCAGAGGGTGCCTTGTTCGTTTTGGCATATTCCCAGTGCACATGTTAGACACTCAATATATGCTTGGCTGGAATGCATGCATGAAAGAAAGAAGCAAAGGGAAGCGGATGTGGCTCAAGCGATCGGGCTCCCATCCACCATATAGGAGGTCGAGAGTTCAATTCCCAGGGCCTCCTGGTGAAGGCAAGTTGGCCCACGCAGAGTGGTAGCCCACGCAGGAGTGCTGGCCTGTGCAGCAGTGCTGGCCCACACGGAGAGCTGGCGCAGCAAGATGACACAACAAAAAGAGACACAGAGGAGAGACAATGAGATACAGCAAACCAGGGAGCTGAGGTGGTGCAAGAGATTGAGCGCCTCTCTCCCACTTTGGAGGGTCCCAGGATCGGTTCCCGGTGCTGCCTAAAGAGAAGACAAGCAGGCAAAGAAAAACATACAGCAAATGGACACACAGAACAGACAACGAGCACAAAAACAATATGTGTGTGTGGGGGGGGGCAGTAAATAAATCTCTATTTTGAAAAAAAAAGAAAGAAGCAAAGAAATTGTAGGGGAAGAGTAGAAGGGAGAAGGGAAGAAATGCAGTCAGGATTAAGGTCTACCTGCGTGTCCAGTTCTAAATCCACCTCT
Organism: Chaetophractus vellerosus; assembly: GCA_004027955.1. Lineage (NCBI taxonomy): Eukaryota > Metazoa > Chordata > Mammalia > Cingulata > Chlamyphoridae > Chaetophractus > Chaetophractus vellerosus. Next base: position 10,156 of record PVKH010023523.1, read on the forward strand.
CTCCCTGAAAGAGCCATAGACAAGGGCTTACAGCAGAGGCCCATCCTGAGTCCACTCTGGGAAGAACCAGGGGTGTTTTTACTTCGGTACCACTTACTTCTTTTCTTTTTAAGTTTTTTATTTTGAAATGCTTTCAAACTTACAGGACAGTTACAAAAATATACAAACCTCATACAGAGAACTCCAACACACCCCTATTCCCTCAGATACCCAGATCCACCAATTTTAACATTTTGCCACATGCACCATATCATTCTATCTATCCACCAACCTGTCGGTCTATCTGTGTGTCTATCTATCAATCCGTTTTCTGAACAGTTGTGCACCTCTCACTTTTGCCCAGCACTTTCCAGCCTCCAACTGGAGTCAAGGGCCAGTGTGTCTAGTGGAGGTTCCCCATGGTGGTGCCAGGAGAGACCCTCCCCTACCCATTGAACTGGCCATCCTCAGGGCAGGCAGCAGTCTCACTGAGGAGATAGTTGGTGCTCAGGGAATAAAGATTCTCCAGCCAGACCAACCAGCTCTCAGCTAGCCTCTTTCCCATAGCCATGCCAATTCTGCTGTTATTCTCTTTTTTCTTTTTTTAAATGTATTATATATCCCCACCCCTTTTTGCTTGTTCTTGCTGTGTTCATTTTTCTCTGCGTTCCTCTGTGTCTGCTTGTCTCCCCCTGCTGGGGCGACCTGCCAAGTCAGCTCACTGGCGCAGTGCCCCCCTGCTCATGGGGACTCGCCCTTGCTCACGGGGGCTTGCCTTTTTGCCCTCAGCAGCTGCCCCGCCCGCGTTGGCTTGCCTTCTCGAGGTAGTTTGCCTATTAGAGGAGGCCCGGGGACCGAACCCAGGGCCTCCTATGTGGTAAACCAGCACCCTACCAACTGGGCTATACAGCCGGCCCCCTTAATCTCTTTTAAAAACTGCCGCTGACCCTCACATACACATAGCCAATAGCAGTATGAGCACTTTTGTTTCTCCAGCCCCTTCCTGTGTCCACCTTTCTCCTATTCCCTTCTTTGTATGTGTGTGTTTGTGCGTGTGTTTTGTTTCTTCTTTTATTCTCCTATTCCCTTTTTTTAGAAGATTTTTAAACCTTATCCCTGAATATGCTTATTGGTTTTGCCTCTTTTCTCCCTGTGCCATATACTGTGTTTGGAAATTCTCTGAAGGGCAGACAGGATCAGAGGTCACGGTGTACAAACAAGAGTTGTCAGACGCTGTGGAGGCCAAAGTCCTTATCCTGACACCAATCTTAGAGTTGAGGACTGTCTCACCCTAGGAGGTTTGGGGGCCACAACCTGAACGCGGGTTGTGCTGGCCTCATTCCCTCCTAGCTCACATGCTCTCTCAAGGATGTTCAGTCCCAGGCGCTGCTCTTTCAGGGCTTCTTGATGACGAATTCACAGAACATCATAACCAAAAAGGACCGCAGAGATCATCCAGTCCAGCCCTCTTATTTTACAAAGGAAACATAGGGGAAACCGATGCCCAAAGAGGTGACCTAACTATAGACAAGAGGGTAGATTGATGCACTTTGCAAAACAGGTGGGCATTATCTAGTGAAGTGAAAGAGTCACACTGAGACCCTGCAGTTCCACACCACGGTTTATGCCCTTGAGCATCTCATGTGAGCGTGTGCCAGGAGACAGTGCAAGACTGTCCTAACAGCACTGATTGATGTGGCCTCAAACTGGAAGGAGCCCAGGTGTCCTTCAACAGTGAAAAGGAAGGGCAGGCTGTGGTATATTCATACAGGAGAAAACTTGACAGCAGCAAAAATGAATGACCTGCAGCTACCTGCAGCAACGTGGATGAATCTCAAAAGCAGGGTTGAACCACAAAGTGGAAAAAGTGGAACATGAAAGAAAAAGTACAGTGTGATTCCATTTGTAGAGAGTTAAAATAAGCAAAACTAAATGGTGTTATTTGTGAATGGGTACATAGGTGGGAAAACTGCAAAGAAAAGCAAGGAAATGATTACCACGAAAGACCAGACAGCAGTTCTCTCATTCAGCACATATTTACCAAGTGCTCCCAAGGTGCCGCGCACGGCATGGGCCCTGGAGGGAACAAGAGGGAGTGAAACAAGCATAAGATGTTCACCTCGTGTGGCTCACCTTCAGTCAGGGGAAACAGACAGCAAAGCATCCATAAAACAAAGAAATCATAGAGTATGGAAGTTACGGGATCCGGAGAGCCAGTTGGGAGATGGAGGGCAAGCGGGTTGCAGTATTAAAGAGGCTGCTCCGGGAAAGCCTCATTGCCAAGGAGAGGTTTGAGTAAATGCTGGAAGGAGGGGAGAGAGTCAGCTATCTGGAGGAAGAGCATTCCAGGCAGAGGGAGCAGAGGCCCTAAGGACGCGCGCGGGTCTGGCGTTTTCCTTCAAGGAACAGAAAGGAGGCCAGGGGGCTGGAGCACAGGAAGCGCGAGGGGAGCAGCTTTTATTCTGGGTGAAACAAAGAACCATCGCAGGATTTCGAACAGAGGACTGGAGCAGTGACACGATCTGACTCACATTTTAGAAGGAATATTTTGGCTGCTGTGTTGAGAGGGAAGAGGGTAGAGTAGAACAAGGAGACCGAGTTAGAAGGATTGCAGTAGTCCAGGTGAGAGACGACGGGGCTCAGCCCAGGGAAGCAACAGTGAAGGTGATGGTTGCCTGGGGAGGGGGCAGCAGCGCAGGGATGGGGCTGTGACTGGGGAGGGGCCTCACAGGGGGCTCCTGGGATGTTGGCAATATCATGTTTCTTGACTTACCTGTGTGGTGATTACATGGGTGTTCATTTTATATGTATTAAGCTGTACATATTTTATGCATGTTTCTGTACCTATTTCACAATAAAAGAAGAAATAAAGAAATAACATGAGGAGCCCAGTTGGCTAATGGCTGAGCTGTACTGGAATCCATTTCCTCACTCTTTACCTTAAACCAATCCAACCCATGACCTGGGTCCCAGTGCAGCTCACCTATATCCTGGTTCTGTGGCCTGGAGCAAATTCTGTCACCTCTCTCAGCCTCTGTGTTTCACCTGTGAAACCAGGAAAATGCTGCCTAGCTCCCTCCCTCACTGAGGGAGCTTTGCAAACTGCCAAAAAGCTATACACACATTATTGTTATTTTATTATTTTCTTTTAAATAGCTTTATTGAGGTATAACTGGCATACAATAAACTGCATATGTTTGTTTTAGTCTGCTAGACTGCCGAAAGCAATATACCAGAAATGGCTTGGCTTTTACAATGGGGATTTATTAGCTTACAAGCTTACAGTTTCAAAGCTGAGAAAAATGTCCAAATCGAGGCATCATCAAGGGAGGCTTTTTCCCAAAGACTGGCTGCCAGTGGTCCTGGACTCCTCTGTCACATGGCAAGGCACATGGTGGCATCTGCTGGTCTCTCCCTTTTCTTCAAGGTTTCGTTGCTTCCGTTGGCTTCCTTCCATGCCTTTTTCCTCTCTCTTCATATTCATTCCATTTGTAAAGGACTCCAGTACGAGGATTAAGATCCACTCTTTAATTGAAGTAACCTAATCAAAAGGCCCTACCCCCCAAATTTCCTTATGCCCCTTTGTAATACATCCCACTTCCCTAGTGGTGCCATGTTCCTAGGTAGCTGATATTTTGCCTTCTGTCAATATAGATTAGTTTGCATTTTCTAGAATTTTATT
>PVKH010023524.1:0-13835 GCA_004027955.1 Chaetophractus vellerosus
AACCTATAATTAGTATTAGAGTTGATAGGTGTATATCCAAGAGACTTAAATCTTTGGGCTTTCCATGTGCCAGTTGGACCCTGAATCTCAACAGAGTTGCAACACTTACACTCCAGTTTACTGGACTCTTCCAGGACAACTAACAAGGAGATGATGATGGACAATGACCATCCCAAGGAACACAGAGAGTCTACAACTGCAAGCAAAATAGTCCCATCTATCTGCCCCATGGTATCTAAGCCCCCTCTTAATTAGAGGCAGAGTGGGCACCACCATAGGGGAATGAACAATGGACTAGAGTAGACTTACTGTTATTCTACTATAGACTTATTGTGATTCTAGCAATGGAAGAACTTTTATCATTGATGTGGAGTCAGTGGCCACCAGAGATTCTGAGGGGAGGGAGAGGGAAATATAGGTGTAATATAGGGGCATTTTGGGAACATTAGAATTGCCCTGAGTGATGTTGCAATGACAGATACAGGCCATTATATATCTTGTCATAACTTACAAAATTGTGTGGAAGAGAGTTTAAACCATAATGTAAACTATAATCCACATTTAGTGGCAGTGCTCCAATATGTGTTCATCAATTGTAACAAATGTACTATACTAATGAAGGATGTTATTAATGTGGGAAAGTGTGGGAGGAGTTCAGAGTGGAGCATATTGGAATCCCCTACATTTCTTATGTAATATTTATGAAATTAAGTACTTTAAAAAAAATAAAAAGTATATTTAAAAAAAAAAGAAAACAAACTAATCCCAAAGCAAGCAGAAGAAAAGCAATAACAAAGATTAGAGCAGAAATAAATGAAATTGAGGGCAAAATCAAAAAGAAAGATTCAAGTTGGTTCTTTGAAAAGATCAACAAAATCAATGAACCCTTAGCTAGACTGACAAAGGAAAATAGAGAGAAGATGCAAATAAAATCAGAAATGGTGGGGGGGCCAGCTCGACAGCCCAGTGGATAAGGTGCTGGCATACCACATGGGAGGCCCCGGGTTCGGTTCCCGGGGACCTCTCCTAGCGGGCAGACCGCCTTGAGAATGGCAAGCCACCATGGGTGGGCCAGAGCCGCCATGGGCAGGGCAAAAAGCTTCCACGGACAGGGCAAAAACCGCCACGGGCAGGGCAGGTTGCCCGCGAATGGAGCGCAGCCAGCCACTCGCGAACTGAAAGCCGGCCGTGAATGGAAGCAGAAGCCGCCCACAAGCGGGGAAAGCCCCGCACCTGCACAGAGACCAGTCTCGGCGTGTCGCCGCAGCGGCGGGGGAAGGGGAGATATGTAATAAAATAAGTAAATCTTTAAAAAAAAACAAAAAGAAATGGTGGGGACATTATTACTGACTCCACAAAGATAAAAGAGATCATAGAGGATACTATGAACAACTGTACACAACCAAACTAGACAATGTAGATGAGATTGACAAATTTCTAGAAACACATGAACAAACTATACTGACTGTAATGGTTTGGCAGTTTTATGTAATTATGAATTTCAAAAATATAAATTGAATCATGCTTGTAAACTGATCTGTTAATCTGGGCATGATTAGGTTATGATTAGGGCGTTAACTGGGCCATGACAGTAGGGCATTGAGCCCTGCCCCTTGGTGGGTGTGGTCTCAAGTATAAAAGGCAAGGCCAAAGACAGAAGGAGCAGATTTGAGAAGCAAATTTGAGAAGCAGTTCTGATGTTGGAGAGGACTCCCCAGGAGAAGACAAGTAAGCCGTTCGCCTGATAGTCTACAGCTGCAGCCCTGGGAAGAGAGGAACCCAAAAGCCTGAACCCTGGCAAATGTCGGCAGCTGTCTTGCTCCAACATGTGGACTTTGGTGAGGGAAGAAACTTATGCTTTGTGGCCTGGTAACTGTAAGCTTCTACCCCAAATAAATACCCTTTATAAAAACCAACCAATTATTGGTATTTGCAAAGGCACCTCTTTGGCTGACTAATACACTGACCATAGAAGAAACAGAAGACCTCAACAAACCAATCACAACTAAAGAGATTGAAACAGCCACCCAAAACCTCCCCAAAATGAAAAGCTCAGGACCAGGTGGATTTACAGTGAAGTCTACCAATCATTCCAAGAGAATTAATATCAATCTTGTTCAAACTTTTCCAAAAAATTGAAAAGGAGGGAACACTATAAAACTCTTTCTATGAAGCCAACATTGCCCTAATACCAAAGCCAGATAAAGATACTATGAAAAAATAAAATTACGGACCAATTTCTCTAATGAATATAGATGCAAAAATCCTCATAAAATACTTGCTAATCAAATCCAAAAGCATATTAAAATAATTATACACAATGATCAAGGGTTTGATCCCATATGTGCATGGATGGTTCAACACAAGAAAATCTATCAGTGTGATACATCACATTAATAAATTGAAGAATAAAAATCACAGGATCATCTCAGTTGATGCAGAAAAGGAATTTGACAAAATACAGCATCTTTCTTGATGAAAACACTTTGAAAGATAGAAATAGAAGGAAATATACGCAACATGATAAAGTACATATATGAATAACCCACAGCTAACATTGTACTCAATAGTGAAAGACCAAAAGCTTCCCCAGTAAGATCAGGGACAAGATAATGATACCCACTGTCACCACTGTTATTCAATATTGTGCTAGAAGTTCTAGCCAGAGCAATTAGGCAAGAAAAAGAAATAAAAGGCACCCAAATTGGAAAAGATCCTATACCTAGGAAATACTGAAAAATCCACAAAAATGCTACTAGAGCTAAAACACAACTTCAGCAAAGTGAGGGGATACAAGATAATACACAAAAATCAGTGTTTCTTTACACTACTAATGAGCAATCTTAGGAGGAAATTAGGGGGAAAAATTCCATTTACAATAGTAACTAAATGTATCACATATTTAGGGCTAAACTTAACCCAAGACATAAAGGACCTGTATTCAGAAAACTACAAAACACAGCTAAAAGAAATCAAAGATGATCTAAACAAATGGAAGGACATTCCATGTTCATGGATTGGAAGACTAAATATAGTTAAGATGTCAATTCTACCCAAATTTATATACAGATTCAATGCAATCCCTATAAAAATTCCAAAAGCTTTATTTGGAGAAATGTAAAAGTCAATTATCAATTTTATTTGGAAGGGTAGGGGGCCCTGAATAGCCAAAAATATATTTAAAAAGAAGAATGCAGTTGGTGGACTCACATCCCAACTTTAAAGGCTATTACTTCATTACAGTGGTAAAAACAGCACAGTACTGGCATAAAGATAGACAGACTGACCAATGGAATTGAACTGAGAGTTCAAAAATAGACCCTCACATCTGTGGTTAAGTGATTTTCACATGGCTGTCAAAACCACCTAGCTGGGGCAAAACAGTCTATTCAACAAATGGTCTTGGGAGAACTGCATATCCAGATCCAAAAGAAAGAGGATCCATTTCTCACACATTATACAAAAATTAACTCAAAATGAATTAAAGGCCTAAAAATAAAAGCTAGAACCATAAAACTCCTAGAAGAAAATGTAGGGAAACATCTTCAAGATCTTGTGGTAGGTAGTGGCTTCTTAAACATTACACCCAAAGCATGAGCAACAAAAGAAAAAATAGAAAAATGGGACCTCCTCAAAATTGAACACTTTTGTGCTTCAAATGACTTTGTCAAGAAAGTGAAAGGCAGCCTACTCAATGGGAGAAAATTTTCTGAAACCACATATCCAATAAGGGTTTGATTTCCATGTAATATAAAGAGATCATAAAACCCAATGATAAAAAGACAAGCAACCCAATTAAAAAATGGGAAAAGGTCTTGAGTAGACATTTTTCCAAAGAGGAAATACAAATGGCCAAAAGTGTATGAAAAGATGCTCAACATCACTAGTTATTAGGGATATGTAGATCAAAACTACAATGAGACATCATTTCATGCCTTACAGAATGACTATTTTTTAGAAAAATAGAAACTACAAGTGCTGGAGAGGATGTGGAGAAATTGGAACATTCCTTCAGTGTTGGTAGAATGCAGAAGGGCACAGCCTCTGTGGAAGACAGTTTTGCGGCTCCTCAGGAGCTTAAATATAAAACTGTCATATAATCCAGCCATTCCTTCACTAGGAATATATCCAGAAGAACTGAAAGCAGAGACATGAGCAGACATTTGCACACCAATGTTCATAGCAGCATTACTCACAATTGCTAAAACATGGAAACGACCCAAGTGACCATCAATTGATGAATGGATAAACAAAGGTGGTATTTAAATATGATGGAATACTATTTAGTTGTAAGAATAAGTGAAGTCAGGGTGCCTATAACAACGTGGACGAACCTTGAGGACATCATGTTGAGTGAAATAAGCCAGACACAAAAGGACAAATATTGTATCATCTCATTAATATTACCTAAATACGATGAGTAAACTCATGGAGATAAGCTCTAAAGTATAGGTTACTAGGAGACAGACTGTGGGTAGAAAAGGAGGAGCTGATGCTTACTGTATGTAGAATTTTCAATAATGTTGATTGTAAATGTGTGAAAATGGATGGAGTTGATGGTAATACATTCTAGTAAGTATAACACTGCTGATTTATAAATGTGATTGTGGCTAAAAGGGGTAGTCTAGGGATGTAAATGTCAATTGAAAGGAAGCCAGAGAATAATCTAGGAACTGTATAACATAGTGATGGTGGTGGATGAGGGTTGTATTTAACAGTACAAATACAAGAATGTTCTTCTATTTGAAGGTGTTAAGAATATGGCAATACATGGGAAAAATACAATTAATCTACCTTATGGGCTATAGTTAACAATAATATTGTAATATTTTTCCAGCAATGGCAAAGAAGTTACTATATGTTCTATATGGGAATTTTCCATTTGGAGTAATGAAAACGTTCTAAAATTGACTGAGGTGATGACAGCACAACTCTGTGATGAAACTGAGAACCACTAAGTGTACACTTTGGATGGAGTTTAGGAAGCAAGTGAGTGTATAACAGTGAACCCTGTGGTGGATGATGTATTGCAGTTAAAAAATATGAGAATGCTTTCTCATGAACTATAACAAATACACAATACTAGTACATGGTGTTAATAATAGGGTGTTTTGTGGGAAAAATGCACCAAATGTAAGATATGAACTACAGTTAGCAGTAATATTTTGATGATGTTCTTTCATCATTTGTAACAAATGTTCTACAACAATGGAAGGTGTTGGTTGTGGGGCGATGTATGGGAATCATATGGTTGCATGACTGTTTTGTAAACTCACAACTTCCCTAATTTTAAAAAATGTGATGATAAATAAGTGGTTTTTGACTCACAATGTATAAACATGTCATTTGTAACAAGAACTGCATAAATTTGGGGGAGAGAGTAGTATAGAAACATAGTTTGTGTATATTAGTGAAGTTAAGTTGGTATCAAACAAATGAGATTAAAGATTTAGGATGTTAAATTTAAGCTCCATGGTAACCACAAAGAAAATATCAGAGAATATACAAGTTTATAGAGCCAGAAATAAGAGTACAGGTTGCTAGAGGAGGGAGGTGGGAATGGAGAGTTTATGCATAATGGGTTTAGGGTTTCTGTTTTGTGAGAAGGAGAAGTCTAGTGATGGAAGGAAGCGAAGGTACCACAACATGGTGAATGTGATTTATCCCGCTGAATGGTATGCTTGGGAATAGTTGATATGTGAAAGTTTCTGTTATATACATGTTCCTACAATTAAAAAAAAAAAAAAAGAAAAGATTAGAGCAACTAAAGAGAGAATGACAATTAAATGCAATGCATGATGCTTAACAAGGGAGGAGAAAAGGTTCAAAAGGACATATTTGGGGCATATGAAAACATAGAATATAGACTGCAAACTTTACATCAATGTTAAATTTCTTTCATTTAAAAACTGCACTTAAGATGGTTACGTATGTGAACACCCTTGTTCTTAGGAAATAAGCATGGCAGTATTAAATTTTTAAGGATCATGATGTATTCAATCTACACTCACATGTTCAGAAAATGGATTGAGAGTTACATAGATTAGATAGATAGATAGATAGATAGATAGATAGATAGATAGATAGATGATAGAATGATATGGCAAATGTGGCAAAATGTTAAAACTGGTGGATCTGGGTAATTGGGTAGGGAAAGGGTAGAGCTATGTTGGAATTCTCTGTTTGAGGTTTGAATTATTTTTGTAACTGCCCTGTAAATTAGAACATATTTCAAAATAAAAAGTTTTAAAAAATTAAATTATTCATTAGCAAGAGCCATATAGTTGGATCTTTTGACAAAAGACTTTCACAACTATGATGTTTAATAAATTTTACTGGGGCCGGCTCGATAGCCCAGTGGATAGGGCGCCGGCATACCGCATGGGAGGCCCCGGGTTCGATTCCCGGGGACCTCTCCTAGCGGGTAGACTGCCTTGAGAATGGCAAGCCGCCATGGGCGGGCTGGAGCCGCCGTGGGCAGGGCAAGAAGCTGCCACAGACAGGGCAGGTCACCTGCGGATGGAGCGCAGCCAGCCACCCGCGAACTGAATCAAGCGCCGGCTGTGAACGGACGCAGAGACCGCCCACAAGCGAGGAAAGCCGCGCCTGCGCAGTGACCACTCTTGGCGCATCGCCACAGCGGGGGGAAGGGGAGATATGTAATAAAATAAATAAATCTTTAAAAAATAAATAAATAAATTTTACTAAGGGAATAATTAAAATGGAAAATACAAAGAATTCAAGGAAACACACATTTTTGCCATGCTAAGTGAACATGAAATACCAAATACAACATATTCCATGAGGGCAATATACAAAATTATGTAGAAATGTGGAAGTAATATGCAAACTTGGGATAAATTGTATTATTAATGACAGCTAACATTATTGAGAACCTACCTTGTGCCAAGAACACATATATATATATTATCTTCTTTAATTTGCACAGTAACTCTTGGAAGTATTATTATCATCATTTCACAGATGCAGAAATTGAGGCTCATCACATAGATAGTAATTGCTGTAGTTAAAATTTATATTTAATTCTACCTGATGGTAAAGCCCATACTATTGCTTTCATATTAGAGCGTTCATGCATCTTCCGCTATACAAACTGTTGGTGAGATTGGAGCAGTGGTATTATGAACAGGTTTTTTTTTTTTCAAGTTGTTATTTCTTTATATTTTTTCTTTAACCTTGTTTTATTATGTTTTAAGTAGCTCTTTCAAAATATAATTTTTAATTTTATATTTCATCATCTTAATTTGTGTAGGCTACATTTTGAATAAGTTAATTAAAAGTAATTTTTAGATTTCCTAAGCATACATCTTCTCTGTGGTGGCAGGATATAGGAAATAATTCAGAAGGTGGCTCAAGAGTAAATATTACCATATTTTGTGCATTAAATAGAAATATTTTAAACATGAAAGTGCCCAGAGTAATCACAGGTAAAATACCTTGATCATTTCCATACATCTCTGATAGATAAGTAATTTGGCATAATTTTCTGAAAGCACATGTGACCACACAGATCAAGAGCCTTCAAAATATTTATATTCTTTGATCTAGTTCCACAGTCTCAAACTCAAGAAGCACCAAAAAGACAAAAAATTTAACCAGCATGTTGTAATTTTCGTGTAAGCAAGTAATATATTATTGATCACCAATAGTTTTAAAAGCAAACCTTTGTCCTTAATGGCAACAAATGCACAAGAGGCTACAGGGAAAAGAAACTTTAAGAGAGAAGAAAAATTGGAAAACAGAGAGAAAGAAGCTATAGACAGGAAAAGGAAACACAAACATTGTGAAAACAGAGAAGAAAATAATTTAAAAAAAGGCACGAAATGAACTAGCTCTGCATTCTTGGGAGGACAAATGGCCTCAGCACACACATTTACAGTCCATGAAGAAATACAGACAGACAGCCACACTGGAAGAATGCTGGTCACTACTATCCAGCAGTCTCTAAGGATGGAAAATTCGTAAAAGAGCAAGCCAAGCCGCACATACCTTAACAGCCCTATGGGACATGTCAGGAAATGTCACTGTAAAGGGTTTACTAAGCAGTAGGGTTCTACTTTCGGGGAGTAGAGGAGTAACACGTAATCAAGCCAAGAGCTGTAGCCTGTAGAACAGGATATATACAAACAGGAGAACAGAGCTAGCAATATGTTGGAAGCTGTCTCCTGATTCCAAATACTCTCTAAAGAAAGCAACCGAGACGTAACTTCATCTCTTACTCATGGCTAATTGAAATCTATGAATTTTGAGCGGTCAAAATTTGGTGTTTTAATGACCAGACATATACTCTTATACTCTTTTCTCCTTCTACCCTGAAGAATAAAACAATAGTCTCTCATCTATTCTAGATAGAGGAGTGAGGATGTAAATTTTACATAAAATAATTCTTGAATTCCAATGTTGTATTTCAAGTGAACTATTTGAAAGCATTCTTTACCTGCACGATAGACGGGAGTTTGCACTGCTAGTTCAAAGTCTACGTTTCTGGATTTTAGAAACACATTAATTCCCTCTTCTTCAGTAACAAAGGTCATTCGTTTTCCCACAGCAAAGATTGTAAATATTGGTCCATACTGAAATAAAACAAAAACACTGATCATATTAGTAAACATTTCAACATTTCAGAGAAATAGGTTACTGAGTTATGGGCTATGGTTAGGACAGTGTTCATCAAAAATCCCAATGATGAAGTCATAGTTGAGATAAAAAAATTACAATAACTATTAACTATAGATTTTGGCTAAATCAGACAAATGCCATGAGAAAATACATTTTGAGATTTCTCAGTCTTCTCAGGCTACCATTCAATAATTTTCAGATACCTCAAGATTAGTATGGTAAAAGGCACTATCTACTGGTAGGTCATCTAAAACCAAATTATACAAATGCTAATTTGTTTGTCCTAAAATTTAACCCTCCTTTTGATCATATTATTACTTACTCGCAACTTCCTTTTTATAGTATGAATGATTATTAGACACTGTGAAGTTTGAATAGTGTGTTCAAAATATCAGCAGGCTTTTAAGCCATCCATAGCTCAACTTTGCTCAAAAAAAAGACATAAATATTGTCAACTGGTTGCACTTTAAATTCATGGCCACTTATGACATTACTACATTACATGACATTAAAACACTGTCTTGTAATCCTAAACACTCTAGTGTGTTCACTTTCTCACATTCCACAATAACTATTTCACCTGAACACCTTGCTTAATCCTCTCCATTCTGAGATGGCATCCCTGCCTTATAACCCACTGAAAAAAATGGAAGCAATCACGTAAGAACAACCCCTTCTTCTCTCCACCAAATCTTGAAAGATAAATATGCTTTCTTTTCTGTTAACACATATAGAAGGTCTTCCCCCGTGAAATGCCAACACCCCTTCACTTGTATTCTGGACCCCATGCTTTTTTTTTTAATAATTTTTTTTTTATTTTTAAAGAAGCTTTAGATTACATAAATGTTACATAAAAAATATAAGGGATTCCCATATGCCCCACTCCATTTCACCCTCTCCATTAGCTCACTCTGAGCAGACTACAAACATACTCTAGTGCAAGGTTTCTAAACCTTGGGCCCATGGACAGATTTCAGGTAGTCTGTGACCTTGGTTGAAAGAAAAAAATTCTATCTTTATTTTCAGTGACCTCAAAATAAAATTTAGCATTTTCTTCAACTATGAATGTAGGCAACAAACCACAGTCTTACCCATGGTTCTGCCATCAAATAAAACTACCCATACTTTCTTATCCCATTAGAGTTATTAAAATATCTCGAAATATCAGCCACATTCATCTCTACTTCAAAATTACAGGTGTTTCTTAGACATATGAGATCACACATGATCACTCATGCAACAAAATTGGGTGATTTCAGGCAACTGTGAGCCCAATAATCACTAAGCCATCAAATAGTAACATCCCATTCTCCAACATCAGTGATCCAGACATGTACATTGCTTTCCAACATTCTCTATCCACAGCTGTTTTTTGAACAATACTTGGAATTATTTTCATTGTTCACTGTTTACTAAAGTTTTGTTCAAATGAGAACTTTTAACTTTCCATTAGGAAAGTGGCCTTTTACATCACAGGCTACAAATATAGCCCAACCAAGTCTGAATACATCAAATGGCTGAGATAGCTGCACTTACTGCAAAACAATTGCACAGGGAAAATGGTCATGCATGGTGTTACAAATTCCGCAACAGTGGCTTTTTGTTTTATTTTCTTTCCTTTTGTTCTTTCTTGTACAACATCAGCCCTCTTGATGTTATGAAATAAAGGCAAGTTGGGGCCGGCTCGATAGCCCAGTGGATAGGGTGCCGGCATACCACATGGGAGGCCCCGGGTTCGGTTCCCGGGGACCTCTCCTAGCGGGCAGACCGCCTTGAGAATGGCAAGCCGCCATGGGCGGGCCGGAGCCGCCATGGGCAGGGCAAGAAGCTGCCACGGACATGGCAAGAGCCGCCACAGGCAGGGCAGGTCACCCGCGGATGGAGCGCAGCCAGCCACCCGCGAACTGAAAGCCGGCCGTGAACAGACACAGAGACCACCCACAAGCGGGGAAAGCTGCGCCTGCACAGTGTCCAATCTCGGCGCGTCGCCGCAGCGGGGGGAAGGGGAGATATGTAATAAAATAAATAAATCTTTGAAAAAAAAATAAAGGCAAGTGCATGCAGTATGTAGTAGAAGTGATGGTGTATTTTTAAACTTTTATTTTAATATAATGGTGGATTAATATGCAGTTTTAAGAAATAATTCAGAGATTCCATGCGCTCGTTACCCTGTTTCCCCCAGTGTTAATATCTTGCAAAACTATAGTATAGTATCACAACCAGGATAACGAATGGACACAGTCAAGATGCAGAACATTTCCATCACCACTGTATTAGTAGTTTCCCAGGCTGCATAACAAATTAACACAAATTTGGTGGCTTAAAACAACAGAAATTTATTGTCTCACAGTTCTGGAGGTCAGAAGTCTGTAATCAAGGTGTCTAAAATCATCTCTCTGAAACTGCAGGGAAGAATCCTTCCTTGTCTCTTCCGAGCTTGTGTCTGAACAGTGTGTTTGCCAGCCATCTTTGGCATCCCCTTGCTTGCATCTGCAGCACTTCATTCTTTGCCTTGGTTGTACATGTTCTCCTCCCATGGGTCTGTGTCTCTTTTCCCCTTCTTAAAAGGACATCACTCTTACTGGATTAAGAGCCCACCCTACTCCAGTATGACAGCATCTTAACTTCTATCTCCCATGACCCTATTTCCAAATAAGGTCACATTCTGAGGTACTAGCATTAGGACTTCAACATATCTTTTTTGGAGGACACAATTTTTAGCCCATATCAACCTCAAATCCTTCAAATTGCCCATTTATAGCCAAACCTGCCTCCTTCCCTCTCCCCGCTTAACTCTTTACAACCACTAATCTTTTCTCCGTTTCTAGACTTTTGTCATTTCAAGAATGCTATATCAATGGAATCATACAGTATGTAAATTTGGAGATAGGCTTTTTTTCACCCAGAATAATTCTCTGGAGATTCATCTAGGTTATTGTGATTATCAATAGCCATTCTATTTCCTTGGGGGCAGTGGGAAGTGCATAAGGTTTATTATCCAGGAAACGCCATAAGTTAGGTCACAAACAAGTTTCAATCTAATTTAAAAATATTGAAATTATAAAATGTAATTTCTCTGGCCAAAATGGAATGCAGCTAGAATTTAGTAACAGAGGGAGAACTGAAAAATTCACAATTATGTGGAAATTAAATAACACACTATTTTTTGTTCATTTTTTTAAAAGACGCTTTAGATTACATGAATGTTACATTGAAAATTTAGGGGATTCCCATTTTCCATACACTTCCCCCTTCCACACTTTTTCCCATTAACAACATCTTTCATAAGTGTGGTATATTTTTTACAACTAATGAACACATATTGAAGTATTGTTACTAACCATGGTCTACAGGTGTAATATGGGGCATTTTAGGGACATTGGAATTGTTCTGCATGACATTGCAATGACGGATACAGGTCATTATAGATTTTGTAAAAACCTATAAAATTGTGCAGTGCAGAGTGTAAACCATAATATAAACTGTAGACCATTCCCTTTTATTGTGACAATTTGTTTAAACAATGTTGAAGGACATTTAGGTGCTTTTCAGTTTTGGGCTATTACAAATAAAGCTGCTATAAACATTCATGCATAGGTTTTTGTGTGAACATAAGTTTCCATTTCTCTGGGATAAATACCCAGGAGTACAATAGCTGGGTCATATACTGGTTGCATGTTAAGTTGTTTAAGAAACTGCCTTCTGTTTTCCAGAATGGCTGTATGATTTTACACTCCCAACAACAATGTATGGATGATCCAGTTTCTCCATATTCTGACAGCATTTGGTGTTGTTACTATTTTTTATTTTACTATTCTGATAGGTGTGTAGTGATATCTCATTGTGGTTTTAATTTGCATTTCCGTAATGGCTAATGAGGCTGAACATCTTTTCATGCGTTTATTTACCATCTGCATATCCTCTTTGGTGAAATATCATTTGCCATATCTAACTGTATTCTTTGTGATTTTTACTGTTGAGTTTTGAGAGTTCTTTATAAATTCTAGATACTAATCCTTTGTCAGATATGTGGTTTGCAAATATTTTCACCCAGTCTGTAGTTTGTCTTTTCATCCCTTTAACAGGATGTTTCACAAAGATTTTAATATTGATATGGTCTGATTTACCAATTTTTCCTTTAATGGATCACACTTTTTTCCTTTTTTTTCAGTCTCCACAGAGACCTCCATTAGCAATAATCGCACCTTTGATAAACCTTATTGGCTATGATACTGTCACTGTGCAAGGCTATGGATTGTACTTTTTAGAAATATATATTTTTATTAAAGAAGTTGTGAAACTTGCAAGACAATCATGTACATGTGTGGCATTCCCATACAACACCCTCCACCAACACACCACATTGTGATGGAACAATTCTTACAGATTATGAGAAAATATCATCAGACTATTACCACTAACTATGCTCTATAGCGTACATTTGGTATCTTTTTCTATACCTCCCTATTGTTAACACAGAACATCTTTGGCATTGATGCAAGAATATTACAGTATTGCTGTTAGCTATAGTCCATAGATTACATTAATTGTATTTTTCCCATGCTTCTCCATATTCTTACCACCTTGCACTAGTGATTACATTTGTTCTAGTTCATAGAAGGACATTCCTGTATTTGCGCTATTAACCACAATTCTCACCCACCTCTGGGTTCACTATGTTATTCAATCCCTAGATTATTCTTTAGCCTTCTTTCAACAGACATTTACATCCCTAGACTACCCTTTTCAGCCACAATCCCATTTATAAACCAGCTACATTAGTTCTACTCACTATAATATGTTACCATCAACTTTATCCATTTCCACACTTTTGCAGTCAAGGTAATTAAAATTTCTCATACATTAAGCATCAGTACCCCTTCTCATCCTATCTCCTAATACCTACACTCTAGGTTTTAACTCCATGTGTTTATTTTCATATTTAGTCAATTATAGTGAGACCATGCAGCATTTGTCCTTTTGTGTCTGTCTTCAAGGTTCATCCATGTTATCATAGGTCTATCAGTTTCATTTCTTCTTCCAGCTAAATAGTATTCCATCATATGGATATACCACATTTTCTTTATCCATTCATCGGTTGGTGGACACTTGGGTTGCTTCCATCCAAGGGCAATTACAAATAACACCGCTATGCACATCATTGTGCAAATGTCTATATGCATCTCGGCTTTCTT
>PVKH010023525.1:0-13837 GCA_004027955.1 Chaetophractus vellerosus
GAGAAATGAGGTTTTGGGTTTAGCTGTCATTTATGTATTTTTTTTTTTTTAAGATTTATTTATTTTATTACATATTTCCCCTTCCCCCCGCTGCGGCGACGCGCCGAGAGTGGTCACTGCGCAGGCGCGGCTTTCCCCGCTTGTGGGCAGTCTCTGCGTCCGTTCACGGCCGGCTTTCAGTTCGTGGGTGGCTGGCTGCGCTCCATCCGTGGGCGACCTGCCCTGCCTGTGGCGGCTCTTGCCATGTCCGTGGCAGCTTCTTGCCCTGCCCACGGCGGCTCCGGCCCGCCCATGGCGGCTTGCCATTCTCAAGGCGGTCTGCCCGCTAGGAGAGGTCCCCGGGAATCGAACCCGGGGCCTCCCATGTGGTATGCTGACGCCCTATCCACTGGGCTATCGAGCCGGCCCTCATTTATGTAATTTTGAAAAACATACAGAAAGCGAGAATTTACCACAGCAACTTGTGATTCTAAAGAGACGCTCAGTCAGCACACAGAAGGCTGTGCCCTCACAAACTGGACTCAGTGCTCTGCAGATGCTCTTCTGTCTACTGCTTTCCTCTAACTCTGTTGGAAATTGAATTAGAAGCCAAGGCTGTTGAAAGGTTGCTTTCTCTATCACAGTAGCAGTAGTTCTTAGGGCTTAGAACAATACCAGTGAGGTCATGATTTCTGCCATTCAGATGAGTGGTCATTTATTGAACGACATCTTTATTCAGGTCTTCTTTGGAGGTGAGTAAGACCAACAGCCCAGATCTCAAAGGGCTAATGGTTTAGCAGGCACAGATTTACAGTAATGACATTCAGGCCAAGGGCCTTAGGAGAGGCACAAACACTGTTGAAGTGGACTCGTGTGAGGTGGCATCTTTGAGGAGGAGGTGTTATTTGAACTGGATTTTGGAGGGGAGGGAGAATTTTCATAGTTGGAACACAGGCAAGGGAATTCCACATAGAAACAAAAGAAGTTGAGAATCTCAAACATTTCAGGAAAATAAAAAGTAGCCAAAAAGAACAGGGATACATGAAAGGGGTGTGATGCAGAATAGATTCCAGAGGCAGGCTTTTCCATACCTGAGTCCTCAAATTATCTTTCTCAGGGGTCACTGTAAATGTGACAAATTACAAGAACCAAGCTGTGCTTTACAAATCCCACCCCGCTAAGCACATAGGTTGGCAGAGAAGGGAGGGGGTGGGGATGTCACATGGGAGGGGTTAAGGTTTTATATATGATGTTTCAACAAGAACCTTCCATCGAAGAAAACTGGTTTTTAAACTTACTTTTTGCTGTGGGGAGGGCGGGCATGGAAACCATTGTTGAATGGCTTCCTTCAAAGCCTAATATGTGAAACTGAAAAGTGAAATGATCAGAAGTTCTGGCAAATGGAGCATAGTTCTCAAGTCTAAAACAATGATTTCCATCCTCTTTTCTCAGCACAGAAGACTTTCATTTTCAATCCTAAGGGGTTCCATGTTTGGAAAGGTTTTTGTCTTTCAAGAAAGTTAATAATGTTTCACATGTTTTATTAACAAAAGATACATCGTTATTTCCAGGCCCCCCAAGCTTCTTAGGTGTCAAGTTTTACAAAGGTGTTACAAAGTATTACAAAGGTATTAAAATGTTAGCTAATGTAATTCTAGCCAAAAACAAATTCCACAGCTTAGTCTGTGGCAAACACACGTTAAAAAAAAGTAATAATAATACTGGAAATACCCCATGGCCCATCTCTCCTAACCCAAGTCTCACCTTTCCCCATATTGCGGAGGCTCGAGAGCCCGGTTTGGAGCTCGGGTCAAGCACAGGGACAGCAATTATGCAGCACATCTACTCTGTTTGCCTCTGAGTTTTGTGGAATTACAAAGAATAATTGAAAAATAGCCCCTCAGCACTTCCCTTTGAATTCAAGGTTATATTATTTCTTTTCTTAAACAAAGATGGACTCTTGTTCCATATTCGTTTTATAACTTTTCAGTGTCAACAAGGAAATGCCTGCAACACTGTGTGACTTCATTTATAATTTTCTTAACTTAATCTCTGATAGTTGAACTTTTGGGTTCCCCACTTTTTGAAATTACAGTTGACTTTGTTTCAAATATCCTTGTAGCTAAATCTTTATATATACCCATAATTATTTCCTTGGGATAAATCCCTAGAAGAGAAGTTGCTGGGCATGCATACTTTAAAGATGTTTAAAAGGTACTGCCAAATTGCCCTTCTAGAAGGGTTGTACAAATTTACATTCCCACCCAGGAGTTTACAGTCCGGTTGGAAGTTAAGTTGTATACAGGTGAAAAAAAAAATCAGTGTAGTATCAGGAAGTAGCAGATAGGTACAAAATGACTAATAAACAATTCCAGCTATAGGAATTCAGAGGGAAGAGGTCATTTCTCCTCGAGAGGTTTGGAATGGATGCCATTCATGGAAGATGAAGAATTTGAGGAGGTCCTGAGAGGCAAGGGAGGACACTGCAGGAGAGAGGAGACAGGTGGGCAAGCACATTAAGTGTCCACTGACCTCATGAGGAAGGAGCACGCAGGAGGACTGCGGGGAAGAGGTCTGGGGTGAAGCTGAGGCACACATGCCAACCCCAGGCTTTCCTTCCTTCCTTTCGTTTCTCATCAATGTAGCATGGCCTACTACAGTCTTGTTCTAAGGGACTGCATCTACATGTGCCTGGTGGGAAAAGGGAATTTAAAAACCCAAATCTCCTGCCAACCCAGAAAACCTCTCCACAGAGATAGAAGAGAAAGAAAACAGTTTTATTACTGAAGAAGCATTAACCCAGAATGTGATGCACATCAAAGGCACTCTGCTAAAGAAATTTAAAGACAAAAAGAAATCTGATCCTTTAAAATAGGCAGGTAGATACAACCCATTACCTACACGTTTTCAAGTTAAAGGCTAGGGGAACCAGCTGTGGCTCAATTGGCAGGGCTCTGGTTTACCACATGGGAGGCCCCGGGTTCAGATCCCGGGGCCTCCTTGAGAAGGCAAGCCGCCGTGAAGCAGGCAAGCCACCGCGCGGTGAGCTGACTCAGCAGGATGCCACAGCAGGGGGAGACAAGCAGACACAGAAGAACACAAAAGCAAAATGAACACAGCAAGCACAAGCAGCAAGGGGGGGGGCGGTATATAAATAAATAAAAATAAATCTTAAAAACAAAAGACAAAGGCTAATTAGTCCTCAAGAAAGAAGAATTGACAGTACCATTTGTCACATAATTCATCCTGAATCCACCTGATAATTGGAGAAGCCACCTATGTTTGCTAATGGGCTGTATCCAGAGGAGTGTATCTTGGAGCCAGGTGCCTGCCAAAGTTAGGCTTCCACAGAAACTGGAAGAATGGCTTCTAGTTCCTTAAGGAAAAGATTCCTGGGTTGTAAAACTGGCAAGAGGTCAATTTACCTTTTGAAAATATTTATATATATCTCAAAGGGGCAGAGAAAGAATTCATAATTACAGGTTTTCTGAAGAAAAGGGGGATGGTGTCTCCTTCCGTTTTTGTACCAGGGAATATTAGTTTTTATTTCTTTTGCGATTTGTATTT
Organism: Chaetophractus vellerosus; assembly: GCA_004027955.1. NCBI lineage: Eukaryota > Metazoa > Chordata > Mammalia > Cingulata > Chlamyphoridae > Chaetophractus > Chaetophractus vellerosus. The sequence goes on from PVKH010023525.1 coordinate 3,547, forward strand.
ATCCTTCTACACTTTAAAAAGTAAGATGTTGAAACCAGGTGATCAAACCTATGGATAATTCAGTTCAATTTCTGGGGAGAATTTTAAGGCTTAGGTTCAGAAAATTTTAAAAACAAGGAAATTATATATTCCATTTAAAATTCATTAATATATTTTTTAGGGTTTAGAAATTGAATTTGAACCCAATGTTATATCTATTTTCCTAATTAGAAATGAATAAATAAATAGTTTGACTTAGAAGCTTATTTTGGGTATTATAACAAGCTTTTGTATACCTGTTTTCATTAAGATTTCAAAATTGTTCAAGTAGAATTTCCCTGTCATCGTCAGTTCAGACTGCATACTACATTATGATATTTTTCTGTGCATTTTATGGTATGATTAGTTCTTAAAATGACATACCATGCATTCCTAATTAAGGTACTTGGATTATTGAAAGATTTGTAGCTGTGAATTCTTTTGCTTTGGTTGTTATGTTTGGTTGTTATGTTTTGATAGCAATAGTGGCACTTTAGTATGCTTTTTAAGATGTGGTTTCTCAACCAATGTGTTTTGCTCCCTCAGTGTTGAACAGTAATATGGTTGTCTTTGACACTTGCCTCATAAATGTGAAGAATGTGAAAAGAGTTCAGCACTCTTAAGACCCACAGAAATAGCGATAAACTGCAGAGCTCAAGCTCAGACTGCCATTTCTTAGGCCACTGCCCAGCTGCCAGTCTTGCTGTGGGCCGCGTGACCTCCTGGGGTCAGAGGAGTGCCCTTATTTCAGGGAGAGAATGCACAGGTGTTATACCCTGTTTCCCACCAGTATTGCCTTTTCATTGCTATGGCAGACTTATTACCTTAAGAATGTTCCACCATCATTTGATAAACTGCACCAGTGATGTGCTGCTGTGATTGAAAGGTGCAAGATCCCCTCCCAGCACTTCCAGAAAATGATTTAAGAACCAAGAAACTAGAACTCACTATTACATCATGTTTGGCTAACAAATCATAAAGATAAAGAAGTCCTGGTCCTTAATTGTATCCAATAAGCTCCCAGAAAACATTAATTATATGGGGTCAGAACCCTTCTGCCTAATTCATCATGATATAAACAAAATAGAAGTTTCTAGTGCCTCACCATTTGCAATCCTGAAGAGACAGGATTGTGGCCATATTTTGCTTTCTGCCTACTAGTTACTTTTTAGGTTCATTACATTATCACATTTTGGTAAAATAATTAGTTAGACAAATTACCACTTACTTGCTACGTAAAGTAGCATATAGAAGGCCTTTCCAGAATGTGAACTGGTCCACAAAGCAGCAAAGCTGCTAGTTGTGAAAATATTTGGGCTACGTAAGTTTCCCACTTTCCTTTTATTATCTGAATCATCTGTTTACTGCAGGGAATATAATGTGCAGGGGCACATTAAAAAGGGCACATTAGTAGAGCCCACTAATAGGGCTGTTTCTGATGAGTTGTTCTGAAACTCACTTGACGTACAGGCAGGACAGAAATCAGTGTTACCTTGTACCAAATAAATTACGGCACTCCAGCCCAGTCAGATTGGAACAGGGCTGACCACATTCAGAAAAAGATTGGGACTAAACGCTACCTTTTTTTTTTTTTTACGTCTACTTCCCGTTCAAAATTATTTTAATCCTGTGCTGACCAAATTCCCATCATAGAGAGCTCTTTCATGTTCGCCTCTGTAGGCATTCTTTTAAAAGGCAGTTATTTGTGGATTTAAATAACCTCATGGTGTCATTTAGTTTGTCTTTCCTCCAATGGTGAGAGAATGGCTTAGCCAGAGCACTGGGCACTTCTGGGAGGTGGACGGAATTATTATACAGTTTTGCTTCAAGCTGGTCATAAATGCATATGCTGATCAGGCTTATTCACTTTGCTGTCCTAAGGGTTGATAGAGCCCATTGCAACTTGAGCAGTTCTTTTTGGAATACATCATATGTTTGGAATGTAATGTAATATTTCTGTGAAGTTTTTGCTAATTATTACCAAAAGTCAATATAAGAATTTATTTGAAAAGGAGTAGTTTATAGGCAGAAATGAAACTAATGTACTGAGCACTACTGTGAGCGTTCCTTTATATAACTCACTTAATGCCCACCACAATTCAAATAAATGATAAGATGTCCATCTTTACAGATAAGGAAACTGAGGCATAGAAATGCTAGTTGCCTGGTAGTGGTCGGTCTGACAGTGTGTCAACACCAAAGCCAGGGTTCTTTCCACAGCTACTTCTTTCAGTCTGTCTTCTGAAGGTTGACTTAGATGAGAGCTTTCAATAATCTCACCTTGGGGGTTGGGTTTAGAGTCATTCAGATCTGGATTTGAATCCCAGTGTTGTAACCTGAGCCCAGTCTTTTAACTGCTCTTAATGCCATTGTATAATAAGTCTAATGTTCCCCACACCAAGAGTTTTAATGGAGATTAAATGATGTAATCTATGCAAAACAGGAAGTGCAGTGCCAGATCCTTAGTAAGCCCGTTAATAAATGGTAGCTATCGCCACTGTTAGTGATGAATTTTTTATTTTGTTTTAATCTTGCATCCAATAATTGGTATGTCTTTGAACATGATATTTCAAAATGCTTTGAGTATGTTGTTTTGCTTTTTCTTCTATTTTAAATGTATCAAATGATTTCCTCTACCTTCAGAAATTAGTTTTTGTAGTCTATGCCTTGAGTATGTATAAAATATTGCAATGATATTTATGTTTTGGTAAGGCTATATTTGTGTGCATTAGATACAGATTTTTTTAATGGAGGAAATTTATTTCAACTATTTAACAATTCACAATTTAGCATTTCAAGTTCCCTTTTCTCATGATTGATATATCACAACTGAATACACCAGTTATTACAATCAATACCTTGTATCCTGAGATCTCTCAGACAGGAGAATGCTACCTAGAGCATTACCCAACTTTCAGTAGGGATTGCTTGATGTTGTATGACAAGCACAGATGAGCCAGACATGCCTATGAGGCTACTTAGAGCCCTCACATTCGGGATAATATATCCATAGCTTCCTAGAGTTATTGACAGGATCGATGACACAATGTGTGCAAAGTACTTTGTGCTGTGCCTGGTGCCTGGTGCCTGATAGGCCCTTTCTCCCCATCCATTGATGTGAAGGTTCTTATGGCACAGATATCCTGATGATGTTATGGTTTCTTTCCTTCTTGAATAATAATTTTGCCTTTGCCAACTATCTGTTATTAATCATTTGTCCTATTTTTTGTTGTTGGTTTTCATAACGATGAATTTAATTATTTGTCTCAAAAAATAAACCATTGGATTTGTTCCCACCAGTGATGCCAAGAAGAAGCAGGGAATGAGGAAAAGGAACAACAGTGAAGTGGAAGACACAGGACCAACAAGTCATAATAGAAAGAAGGCCAAGTGGGAAACCTTAGAGCCTTTGGATACGGGCCTGTCGTTAGCAGAGGATGAAGAGTTGGTGTTACATCTGCTCAAAAGTCAAAGCTAAACACCCCCTGCTTTTGTCATCTCCTTGAAATCCCTGGTCATGATGATGTGGGCAAGAAGTTGAAGAACAATTGGCCTTGAATGAGTCCCATGCCCAAAGGACCCATTCTCTAGACCAAGGGTTCTTAACCTTTTTTTATTCCACGGACCCTTTTGCCAGTCAGGTGAAAACCGTGGACCCTTTACCACACTATACTCTGTATTATTTAATAAATATATCACACCCGCACCAACATGTCCCCACAAGAATAATGTGGTTTTTTTTTTTTGTTTTTTTTTTTAATTTTATTTCAAGCTCAAGGACCCCTGGTTAAGAACCCCTGCTCTAGAAAGAAGCAACCGTATGTCTAAGCCCCTTTCATAGAACGATCTCATCCCCCCATCACAGAGTATCTCAGAGTGAGGGTGCAATATAAAACTTCCTGATCCCATTTGCCAGCATGTGCTGTTAGACTTTATCCACGGCCCTTCACCTTGTCATTGGAAATGCTTCCTTTGTTTTACTCTCAAGTTCTGGAGACCTTGTTCCATTGTTAGTAATTCCTGTCTTGCTTACCAAACAGAAGTTTCTATGTACTGTTAAAAAAAATTGCTCATAATTTTGATGTATTTAATATCTCCAAAGAGATAGTATGATGGACCAGCCCTGAGAAAGAATTGAGTATTTTTGAATTGATAATGATCAATAATAAAAATATTTCCTATAAAATAAAATATGAACTTTTCATTGTGTCTGTCAATATAAGAGCACCTTCTAGAGAAGGTTCTTAAGATTAAAATGCTTGGTCAATTCCCTAAACAGGGAGTTTTTCATATTCTTCAGTTTTGCCTTTCAAAGATATCATATAACTTGCACTTGCAGATTTGCTCACAATCATTAGAAGTCTTGAATCTGAAGCCTCTGTAATCTTAAAACCTAAACTCTTACTGAGCACGTATTAACTGTAAGGTCATCTGTGTCCCTTGTTCAGCAGGCACCACAGATCCCCACCCTGAGCCAGTTCCTGAGAATGAGTGAAAAGCAAAACAAAACCAGTTCTCCTTTTTTATAACCAATCACTGTCATATTCTTCAAAGGAAAAGAATACGTTGAAGAAATCTGGACCTCAGCATGAAACAACTGACTTTATAATAGAGCTGTCACCCTCTCATTATTCTCTCCCTTTCCTACTTACTTTCCATGCACCGTGCACAAACAAAAATTATTTTCAGTAGCAGGTGCAAATCAACTGTGAATCCAGAGAAAGTGGTTGATAATGCTCTATGTGTGGATATCCCACAAACACTTTACAATTCAGCCTTCCTAAATGTCCAGAATGTTTCTCTCCCTCCTGTGTGCAGTGTCCTCATTAGTGCCACCAACATTCATTCTGTCATCAAAATCAGAAGCGAAGTTTCCTCAGCTCCTCCCTTCCCTCATGCTTCACTTAATTGGTTCTATTGATTCCTTTTCTATTATGACTCTTACTCGTTTTTTCCTCCCCATTGTCATAGCTTCCACCACCAGGGAGTGCAGACTCTCACCATAACCTACTCTCCTGGCTGGTCACTGCACTTCCAGTCTCACGTTTCTCTGGCCCAGCTTTCCTACAGCTGTCAAAATGATCGTAACACGTAGATCGAGGCATGTTCCTCCCCAGTGGTTTCTTCTCTTATAGCTCTTGTCTTGCAGTGTTGCGTATGTTTGTGATATGCTCGTTGCCCCTATTATGTGGAAAGTTTCTTGAGAGCAAAAGGACCATGTTTTCTCTCTCCTGTGTATCCCCTGAGCCAAACAGAGCACCTGTCCTCTAATGTATTCTCAAATAAATGCTTATTGGATTAAGGAATCAACAGTAGTAAGCTGAGATAATTTTTAAAGATCTGTTGTAGCATGTTGCTCCATCACCTGTGGTAGGAAGTATTTAAAGCAGATGGAAATGAGAAATGGCTGTAAAGAGGAGGGAAAGGGAAAACATATAGGAATTTGGAGTATAACAACCTGAGAAGATTTTTGAAATTAAAGTTTCTCATGCAGAATCTCTTGACCTTGAATATTTCAAAGGACATAAAAATGCAAGAGAGCATAAACTGAAGGTTTTCCATTGAATTTGGTCTATGCAATTTCAGATTTTGTTTTTCTAGCACAAATAAGCAATTAAGGCAGTTCAATTATTTTCTATATCTGAACATTGAATAAACATGTCGCAAGGCCTTTGGTTCACCACAAATATATGTTAAAGTGGACTAAATTAGCTGCTGTTTTGGACTACCCATTGTGGGTTTTGTCCTGTGTGTGTGTGTGTGGCAATAGACAGACATTGGTGGATATAATACTCAGGCAGGGACAATTAGACTCTTCCCCCGAGTGTGATATGCAGATGAGAGAGAGAGAAATTCCTTATCCTTTAGTTACTAAAGAGTTACTAAAGAGGGAGGTGTGAATATGAGGGCTTTGGCAGCCATTTTCTCTAGCCAAATGGAGGCCACCTGTGAGAGGTTGGATAGAAAAAGACCAACATACTGAGGTAAGCAGAGTGAAAAGATGGAGAGCCCTGACGATATTGTTTGAGCTATGAATCTCAATTGCATCTTCTTCCTGGACTTCCCAGGTATGTTGTGAATCAGTAAATTTCTTTTTTTATGTAAACTCATTTGAGTTGTGTTTTCCTTCTGGCACTGAAGAAGTCCTGACTAGTATATACGATTTCAGTTTGTTGATTGTGAAACTAGTTGAAACACCAGAAAAGAACAGTGTTGATAGAAAACTCGGGGAACAATGTATGGTATATTTTATTATTGTTATTCTATTATCAGCAAATATTCACTTGCCTCCCCTCCCTCTGGAAGAGTAGTCTTCCCAGCCGTTGATGTTGGCTGTGGCCGGGTACCTTGCCTTAGCCATGGGAATGCAGTGGAAGTGGCCACGTGCACAGAGGCTTTAAGAGTCTGACGTTTCCATCAGCCCTCCTGCACTCCTGCCTCCTACCCTGAGGCCAGTGAGAAGACACTGCTTCAGCCTAAGTCCAAAATCAGAAGACATGGGAAGCAGATCTGTAGCCAGCCTGTAGCCACCATGGCCAACTCTCAAACCTGAGAGCAAGAGATCAATGCCAAGAACTGCCAAGGTTAAACCTTACTAATACACAACGTGAAAGACACATATAACCATGAGCAAGAGCATCCATTCATCCACTCAGGAAACGGTAACTTCAGCAGCTGCCGTGTGCCAGGCCCGGTACTTGTGAGAAGCACAGTTCCCTGCCTTGCCACCTTATAGTGAGGCAGAGAGAGAAGTAAACCCACAATCCTAATGCACCATGAGCAGAGCAGGCAGAAAGGAAGATTTTTGAGGGAGCTATTGTGGGTATACAGGAAGAAGGGAGGGCATAGGAAGTTACTTGGCCTTGGACCCAGAGACTAAGTCTTGCTTGATGCTTAACTGAGGCTGAGAGAGCATTCATCAGACCCGCTCATGTAAAATTATCTCTAAAATTGCTTAAGTCTTGATAGCGGTTTCCCTCAGCAGCAGAACCTTTGGAGGACTGCCATCTCACAAGTTTAACATGGCATTTGTTTGGGGCTATAAAAAATGGGTACATTTGATTAAATGTCCTTAATTTTGTGATGCAACATTTGAAACACTGTGAACATGAAAAGCCATCTCTCTGACTAGCAGAGTCCGCCAGCAATGCAGCTGTTCCTGGGAAGTGTGGGGAGGGAGGGGGTGGTGGTAGAGGTAAAAGGGAAAGAGCCTGCCTCCAGGACTTAAGTACGCAGTTTCATATCTTGGGAGACCATTTTACCTAGATGTGCAATCATGGTGTGATATTCTTTGGCAGCCCCTGCTGATCAGGCAGCTCAGGGCAGGCATGTTTTATAGCGTATGACCCAGTGCCTGCTGAGTCAGGAACTGGCAGCTGACGCGAAGGTCAGCCTGTGAGCGAGGCTGGTGCAAAAAGCTCTGCCCAAACAGGGATGAGTTGAGCAAATCACGTTCTGGATCTCAGGAACTGAGCAGAATGGAAAAGTTATGAGATAGATCAGGAGGCACACGGTGGGCAAAAACTGAGTTCCAGTTAGGAGTTAGGCAACGTTATGAATGAGCAAGAATGCTGGTGAAAAGATGAAAGCAAATGGTAAGGGATCAAGCTCGTCATGGGAAGAGAAGCAACATATGGAGATGGTGGGTCCTGTCCGTGCTGGAGCACCAACGGGCACCTGCAGGCTCCCGTAGCTGAGCAAGCTGAGAGCCACCCTGCCACTCCACTCCTGCCTCCATGAGGCTTAGCCTTCTCATGGGTCGTCTTAGATTTGTGGTGCATCAGTGTCCTTCACTGCCTGAAGTGTAGGACCCCGTTGCCTGAGCTGGTCAAAGTGAGTCTCTGGGTCCTTTGTACACTAAAGAGCTTCAGTAAAACTCAGAAGTGCAGATTGAGCGCTAACAAGCTCCTGAGAGATGTGGCTGCTGCTGACCTCTGGCCACATTTGAGTAGCACGGCTGTAATGGGATTTATAGTTATTAATATCATTATTCACAGGAATTTCATCAGAATCCCGGCAGGAAACAAGTGGCACACACAGGATAATTCCAGGGAGGCTTAATAAAAGGATTATTGGCATAGGTGAGGGTAGAGTAGGAGGAACCTGCAAAGGCTGTGTACCCTGAGGCTAGTAATAGGATGACCTTGCCTAAATCCTGAGGGGATGAAGGGAGAGAGTGGGTCCACAGAACCCAGAAGGAGAGAGAAGAGTAGAAAGAGCTGGAGGGAACCTGACCTTGAGATGACCACAGGGAGCGACGTGAGAGAATAAATACCCTGACCTTACTCTCCTGCCTCTCCACACCTCTGCCAGTGGTCCCCAGTGGCCCCCACCCAACCAAAAGCCAGAAAGCAAGGTTGCTTGTAGTTGTCATTCATCCAGTCAGTCTCAGGGGACACAGAGTCAGGTGGAGAAGGTGGAGTATATTTCTTCCAGGAAGTATCTTGGGAAGATAACTGACAGATGCAGGGAATGAATAGTGGACTCTAGAGGAGTGGAGGGGCCCTCGTAGGCTTCCTTCATCCCACATCTGCTGTGTACCAGGCACTGTTCTAAGTACTAGGGACACAGCAAGGACAAGTAGATAGAGCATGGAGTTCATTTCTTAGCTAGACAGTAAGCAAAGGAGTATCTACAAATGTCAGGTAGGAATAAATGTTATGAATTAAAATAAAACAGGGTAAGAAAAGAGTGCAGGGGCCAAGAGAGCAGGACCGTTTTGGTAGATGCCCACGAGGCCTCCGATGAGTGTGGAGTCTGAAGGACAAGGCCCACCTTCCGAGCACATTCCACCCAAGCAGCAGGATGTGAATGGAGAAAAATGTACAACCCTGTGGACTGGTCTCACTGGGCCTTTTGTGCTGCTTTCCCAATTTTGTTCACTCTCCTACACACCAAGACAACTATTTTGCACATTTTCCTCTCACCTTAAGCCTCTCAAACTTTTCCCCCTTCTTCACCCTTGACTGATGGCCTTGCTTTCTAATTTACAGAGAAAATAGAAATAGTCAGAAGAGAACTTCCCCACACTCCCACTATCACATCTACCCACCTCGCCACATCTGGATTGGAATTCCAAATCTACCTCTCATTCCTGGTTAATTAGTCCCTGTCATTTACTTAGCTGGTGAACTTGGATGTGACACTTGTCCTTTCTGAGTCTCATACTAGACGATCATAAAAAGTACTAATAATTACACTTCCAACAGCTCTTTTGAGGATTAAATGAGACAATATAGTATGTGCCTGAGACATGGTGGGTGCCCTAGAAAAATTTGTCACTAATAAAACCAACGACAACTCGAGATCCAGCTAGACCACTCTACCTTGAAAGACCACATGGAGGGAGAGCCTCAGCCAGCTACCAATCGTTCCAGCCACCCCGGTTGAGGCACCAGACGTGAAGGAACCCATCTTGGACATTCCGGCCCTGGCCGGACTCCCGGCTGACTAGCCACATGAATAACCCAGTGGACACCACGTGGAACAGAAGAACTGCCCAGCTCATCACGTCAAACTCACAGAGTTGTGAGAAATAATACATCGTTGTGTAAGCATCTGAGTTTTTTTTTGGTAGTTTGTTATGCAGCAATCGATAACTGAAACAATATGATTATACTATGATTTGTTTATCCATTTTCCTGATGATGGACATTTGAGTTGTTTCCAGTTTGGAGCTATTTTGAATAAAGCTGCTATAAACATTCTTGGATATATTTATTTATAAACAAACAAACATACATATTAAACCAAGTCCTGCATAAACTTTTGCAAGAGACTTTACCCTATAAATTACCAAGAGGACTTGTTTCCCCTCCAGTGTAGGGGTATATTCGTTTATTTGTTGTTGCTGATCTAATAAGTGCAATGAAATATTCACTGTGACTTTTAGCTATAAAATGAATGTTTCCATCATTCTTTATACGAAGAAGAAATCCGTGGCATGGATCCTGGAGAGGCACCCTGGAGCCCTTCTACCTGAATTCTACAGATTGAAGAACACAGCGGCTTCCACAGGTCTGACCACCTAAGGCCTTGCTATTCAGAGCAGGCTGGAGGTGCTACATCTAGGAGTCAGAGGAGCATGACTGGGGAAACTGAGGGAAAGACCCTGCCCCAACAGTACTGGATTACTTAATGCTTGCACAGTTTTAAAAAGTGTGAAAAAAATAATTAGGTTCAATGGACTTCTCCAACATTTTGCAATAAAAAATCTACAAAGATATTTTAATTTCAATATCCATATACATCTTATGTCATAATTTAGTTCTGT
>PVKH010023526.1:0-13847 GCA_004027955.1 Chaetophractus vellerosus
TCCATCCATCCATCCATCCATCCATCCACCCATCCATCCAATCAATAATGATCCAATCACTTGTGATTTTTTTCTCATATTGCTCTCCCGTTTTTCTTATTCTCTAATCAATTGGCTTTCTCTCTGCTTCTCAATCATCCAAACTGGTTCCCTTTTGAAAGCCTTTGCACTTGCTCTCCTGTGCAACAATTCCTCCAGATCATCTCAGATCTCAGCTCCAATATCACCTCCTTAGAGAAGTCTTCCCTGATCACTCTGCCTAAATCTTCCCCTGCCTGCCATCCAAATGCTCCAGTCACCCTCATCTTACCCAATTTCAGTATCTTTTGTTTCAATAAAATGTCACTATTCAAAATTATTTTCTTCATGTGTTTGTTTACTTGTTTATTGCCTCTCTGTCTCTTTTGCCTTTTCTCCTGGTAGAATGTAAGTTCCATTGGAGAAGAGACCCTGGTGGTTTTGTTTCCCATTGTATACCCAGTATCTAGACAAAAGCCTGGACCATCTTGGAGGCTAAATAAATATTTGTTGGATTAGGGATCAGGATTATAGTTTCTCAGATTAAACTACCTGTACTGAAACTACAACCTCCACCACTAACTAGTCTTGTGACTTTGGGATAATTTTTTTACTTCTCTGCCTATGTTTCTTGCCCTATATCATGATCTGTAATGATCTCATGTGATGTGGGGATTAGTGATTACACTAATAATGATAATGGTAGCTATCATTATTGAATGGTTACTATATGCCAAGAACTGCTTTAAACATTTTGCCAATGTTATTTAGTCCTCATTACAAGCCTATGAGGCAGGAATTCTCTCAATTCATTTTTCAAATGACCCAAGAAACTTGTCCAAAGAAATGTAATTACTAAGAGGTGAAAAAGGGAGTAAAGCCAAGGCAATCTGGCTCCAGGGCCCCTGCCCTTAAGTGAGCTTAGGACATAGTAGTCACTCAATAAATGCCTGCCATTTTTATTATTAGCTATGTATCTGTGCATGTTAATACACCATAAATCCCATTATTTTCCCATATATGTAAACTGTGAAACAGGCAACTTCATATTAGGTCCAGGAGAAGAAAAAGGAAATTCTTTTTGAAAATCTAACTCTTTTATTGCATAGGCAGTATGCAGTATGCAATATAATTTTATACTTACATTTACACATACAAGTAAATCTATTTTCATTATTTAATTTGATCATTAAATTCGATGGAAGATATGACATGTGCTGCCTTATACTGGCAACTGGCATCTGTTAAAAACAAGGTTCCAGAATGCCAATTTGGCTTAGGTAATTCTGTGAAAGAGTTTCAATATCTGTGTTCTGAATTATTCCCCAATAAAAATATCTTGGCAAATTGCGACAAATAGATTTTCAGACTTGCTTATGAATAGTTAACAGCGAATTCCTCAAATGTCAAGGAATACTGTGTTTTTTTTGTTCTCTGCATTATAGACACTGGTATATGTATCAATATTTACTAAACCGCAATATTTTTTGAGAGTAGTTAATATACTTTCATTTTTTTCTCACTATACTTGTGCCAGAGCCTTGCATTTAAGATAACCATTGTTAAGTTGTGAGTATTTGGTTTCTATATTTCATATTCAGGAAATTTGTTTTTCCTGGAATTAAATTATGACATTGAGTGATTAAGTGCATATACATGTCAACTATGTTTTATAGGAGATGCAGTACCTCTGTTCAAATGGATGATTTGTGTTTAGACATTCTATAAGGGCAGTGGGTGCATTTACCAAGGCAATAACAGGATAACAAAGAGAATAACAGGAGTTTAGAGCTGGAAAGGACCTCAGAACAATATAATGCAATATCTGTCTTTCACATACAAGGAAATGGAAGACCAGAGAGTATAAGTGACTCATCTAAAACCACACAGTTAGTTAGTACCAGACCTGGACTAGGACCCAGGTCTCTTGATTCCTGGTTTAATGCATTGTCAGAGGGCAGAGAAAACATGCTCCAGGAATTTTGCTTTCCTATCATTGGCAATAGAACTTGGAAAATCCAGATGAATGGATAGTTAATGTGCCTGTTAGGCCATCTGTCTCAAAGAACAAATGTATTGAGTAAAATTTTCATGAGTCATTTAATTGATTCTACTAATAGAAGTCTTTGTTGAGTAGAGAGATATATTTTAGTTTAATTAAAAATAATAAATTTCCTGGATTAAAATAGTACACACGTGTTTTAGTTTCCTAGGCAGCTCAGCAAATACCATGAAATGGGTCAGCTTAAACAATGGGAATTTATTAGCTTGCAGTTTTGAGGCTAAAAGAAAGTCCAGATCAAGGCATCATCAAGGCCACGTTTTCTCCCAGCAGACTGTGTGTTCTCAGGCTGGCTGCCAGCAATCCTTGGTCCTTCATGTGTCACATGCAAAGGCACATGGTGGTGTCTCCTGGTCTCTCCCTACTCTTCCTGGTTAATGTTCAGCTTCTTGCTCCTTTGGCTTTCTCTCTTTCAGAACTTCCCTCTGCTTATAAGGACTCCAGAAACAGGATTAGAACCCATCCTGTCTGAGGTGGGCCACATCTTAACTGCAGTAGCCTCCCAAAAGGTCCTGCTTACAATGGGTCCACACCCACAGGAATGGGTTAACTCTAAGAACATGATTTTCTAGGGTACATACAGCTTCAAACCGTCACAACATCCATTACAGAAACTAGTCACATACAAAAAAAATGAAGATAATATAAAAGTCACCCATCCTTTTGCCAATCTTAGGTTATCATTGTTAACTTTTGAATATTTGCTTTCTACATTCATGTAATATGTGCATTAATATATGTGCATGCTTAAAGTATACATTTATATAGCACATTAAACATATACACATTATAAATAGTACATGATATAAATCATGACACATGTAGTATTCTATATTATATGGTATATTTTGTAATTATGTATAGTTAATATTTGCTTAATGTAGGTCATATGATAGATTGTTTTAAAATGTAAAATGTGCCACTCTTTGTCCTTTTCAGAGTTTGTCTAATTTTGGCATTATTTCTTCCTTGACTATTTGGTAGAACTCACCAATAATTTTTTTGGAGGGTAGATTTTTATCTCTAATTTACTTTCCTAAAAATATGACCTATTCAGTATTTCTATTTCTTTTTGGATCATTTTTATATGTGATAGTTTTCAAAGATATTGACAAAAATTTGTTCATAATATTCTCATTTTGAAATCTTTTTTGCCTTTAGTGTTGTCTCATTTTCATTTCTAATATCTTTAAGTTTTTAAATTTATTTATCTTATTTACTCTTTAATAATTAAACTTGCGAGATGAAAGTTGGTTTTATTTGATGTTTCAAAGAACCAACTCTGGTAGAGCCTTCTCTAAGGAAGGCCTTGTTGCCCAGGTACCAGGAGTGCTGACAGTGGACAGCCTTCAGCTCTCAGCCCCTTCAGGGACTGCCTCAGCTACAGAGAGCCATCTAGACCAAGGTCACACTCTTTTCCTGGGGTGGCTCACATCCAATGACTGAATGAGGCAAATATAAAGGCCCAGTTATTGTGGCCCTATATAGAACAATTTTAATGGGTCATTTCAGTTTCAGAACTTCTTATGGGTTAGTTGAGATTCTTTGGCTTGCACTGCAGATTAACTTTTCCCCTTGCATAATCCTGCTTCCTCTCTTCCCCTTCAATAGGTTTTAATCCCAAGAACACTAAATTTTCAGATTCCCCAAAAGAGAAAGATTATGTTTGTGAACTAATCCGTCCCTGTGGCTAAGAGACCTTTCAGTTGGACTACGTCAGTGAGGCGTGACTCTGGTTGAGTCTCTGCCCTCTTGCTGGGTCTGATAAAAACAGAGATACAGGAAAAGGGATTCACCATATTTGATCTTGCCAGGTAAGAGAAAGGATTCCAGTTCCACCCAGAGCTGAGCTGCAAGGAGAGGCTCAAAGAGCTGAAGCCCAGGGAGTGATGAGCCATTTGCTTGATAGCTTGCAGCTGAGCTCAGGAAGAAAGTGGAGCAGCTGAGACTGAGAGAGGAGCCCCAGGAAGAGATAAGCCCTATGCCTGGTTGTCCTCAGCTGAGGTCTGGGAAACAGTAGGTTATAGAGGGGAAGGCAGAGACCTTGGCAGAGATCGGCGGCCATCTTGCTTCAGCATGTGGCAGCTGACTTTGGTGAGAAAGGATCTCTGCTGATGCCTTGTTGGGACATTCACAGCCTCAGAACCATAAGCTTTTACCCCATGTGAGTTCTCATTATAAAAGCCTACACATTTCTGGTAACTTGCACTGGCAACCCTTTGGCAAACTAAAATAATGAAAAACTCAGAATGATTGGCAGACAATTTATAGCCAAGTAGCAAAATAAGAGGGCCTCTTTGGTAACCTGTAAAGAAGTTCACATCTATTGTAATGGGTGGAGGCAAAGCTGAGGGCTGGGTTTATGACTTAATCAAAAGAGTAGGCGAGCTACAAAGAATGTCAAACCCACAAGCAAGGCAGATCTGCCATGCCAAGGTAAGAGCCCTGGTGTCCCTTCCGTGTCTGCCCCCACCTTTCCCTCTGGCTTCTAGGCCTATAAATAAGGTTAACTTGCTGCATAAGTCTCTGAGGCCAAGCTATTGGAAGGAGAGGCTATTACAGAACAATACTCACTTGCAGTAATGAGATTATAAAACCCCCCAAACAATAGAGGTAGCACATATACTTCAGATGCCATGTGGACACAATTATTGTAATGAGGAACAAATCAGAGTGGCAGCCAAGGGGGACTAAGCTGCAGAGAGTTGAGGAGATGGTTAATAGAACTGACATCTCCAGATGGGATGCCAACAAGGTTCTACTCACTTTGCCGTTAAAAAAAAAAAAAAAAAAGGATGAAATTCTGATATATGCTACAATATGCATGAAGCTTGAAAACATAGAGTGATATAATCCAGACACAAATGGACAAATATGGTATGATTTCACTTATATGAAACATCTAGAATAATAATTCAGAGATACAGAAAATGGATTAGAGGTTAGCAGGCTGGGGGAGCAGGGGAGGAGGAGTTGTTGCTTACTGGGTATAGAGTTCCTGTTTGGGGTGATGAAAAGCTTTTGGTAATGGATGATTGTAACGGTGACACAACCTTGTGAATGTAATTAACACCACTTAAAATGGTTAAAATGGGGGAAAATGAATGGTCAGGGGAGTCACCATAGTAAAAAGTCATTATCCCAATCCTAGTTTCTTGACCTGAACCAGTTTTTAGAACTGGTTCTCTATTGATTGAAGGAGAGGCCAGTAATGGACAAGATCAGCAAATTCCCAGAAAAATATAATTACCCAAATGACTTAGGAATAAAGAAGCAAAATAGTTCCATAGCTATTAAAATATTGAACTGGTAGTTAGAAATCTTCCAAACAACCCTGAAGAATTTATAGGTGAGCACAAGTAAACAAACAAGAAAAGGCTAATCTCATTCTTGTGTAAAATTTTCCAGGAAACCAAAAAAGCTGGTACTCTCTCTAACTCATTATATGAATTTTATATAAACTCAAAAACAAAATCAGACAGGATCACTGGAAGAAAGGAACATTATTAGCTAATCATACCTATGCACATAGATGAAATATCTAAAACAAATAACAACTGTAAAACAACAGGGGATAAACATGGATTCAATTTGGACAGGTTTGGTTTATACTTCAAATACAAAATTGTTGTAACATAAAAAAGTTTATAAATGCTATTCAGTAGATTGATAAAGGAAAAAATTACATTGATCTCAATAGATTGAGAAAAGCATGCAGTTCTTAATAAGATGCTTTTTATACTAGGACAATAACTCCCACTATCATGACTTCAATACAATTTTTGTACAAGAAGTTACATCTAAAATAGCAAGAAAATATAAATAAATAAATGTTATAAGTATGAGAAAGGAAGAAGCAAATGTATCTTTTTTAACATGTGTGATGATTATCTATTATAAAAAAAACAAAAATAAGAGAAAAAATGTTTAGAATAATTAACAGAGATTAACATGGTTGATGGATATAAGAACAATATATAAAAGAAGTCAATTGACCCCCACCTTCTGGTTTTCATAGCCATGTGCAATTTCCCTCCTTATTTATGTGGGCAGGACCTGTAACATGCTTCTAACCAATACAATATAGCAAGATCCTGATTTCCATCTTGCTAGCAGATGATCTTACTTGCTTGATTGTAGACCCATGAAATACCCTGAATCAGTGGAACCAGTTAAGCTGTATCCATAGAAGCTGTGAAATAATAAATGAATGTGTGTATTGCGTTGCTGTTTGTTGTAACTAATACAACAGACTTCCTATGACTCAGCAATCCCACTCTTAACTATAAACCCTCAAGACTTTCTTGCACTTCTTCTCCAGAACACATGTATAAGAGTATATTTAGCAGTCTCATTTGTAAAACTATGAAGATTTTTAAATGGCCATAAATAGGAGAAAGAATAAATAAATTTTAATATTCTTATTCCATGGAATAGAAAAAAATCAGCAAAAATAAATTACAGCTACATTCATGAACCTGAGGGAAATTCACAAATACAATGTTGAGCAAAACAAGTAAGTCGCTGAAGAGTACAAGCAGAATGACTCCATTTAGAGTTCAAATAGTGCAAAACTAAACAATGTATTGTTTGGGATTGCCCACATTTGTGATAAGACTATAAAGAAAGTAAGAAAGGGAATTATAAACATAAAATTGAGAATAGATGTCATTTTTGGTAGAATGAATATAGGAACTAATATTTTTATAGGAATTAGACTGGGGAAGGGCACAGAGTGGCTTAAAAAGCTATGGGTAGCATTCTGTTTGTTAGACTGGATTGTGAATACCCTGGTTTATTTGTGTATGTGCATGTTTTATTATTCTTTTTGTTAGAAAAGTTGTAGGTTTACAGAAATGTCATGCATAATATATATAAAATACAAAATTCACATATAACACACCATTATTAGCACATTATATTGGTATGGTACATTTGTTATAAATCAAGAAAGAACATTTTTATAATTGTACTATTAAATATAGTCCATTGTTTACAATAGGGTTCACTGTGTTGTACAGTCCTATGATTTATCTTTTAATTTTTATTTTAGTAACATATATTTGACCTAAAATTTCCTCTTTTAGCCATGTTCACATATATAATACAGTGCTGTGAATTACATTCACTATGTTGTCCTACCATCACTATCTATACCAAAATTTTACAATCAACCCAAATAGAAATTATGTACAATTTAAGCATTAATTCTCCATCCCCTACCCTCAACCCAGCCCCTGGTAACCTATACTCTAGATTTTGACTCTATGAGTTTGCTTATTTTAATTATTTCATATCAGTGAGATCATACAATATTTGACCCTTTGTGTCTGGCTTATTTCACTCAACATGATGTCTTCAAGGTTCATCCATGTCATTGTATGAATCAAAACTTCATTCCTTTTAAATGCTAAATAATATTCCATTGTATAGATATACCACATTTTGTTTATCCATTAATTGCTTGTTGGACACTTGGGTTGTTTCCATCTTTTGGCATCATCAATAATGCCACTATGCACATCAGTGTCTAAATATCTGAGTCCATGCTTTCCCTACTTTTGGTTATATACCTAATAGAGAGATTACCAGATCATGTGGTAATTCTATACTTAGCTTTCTGAGGAACTGCCAAGCTGTTGTCCACAGTGATCGCACCATTTTACATTCCAACCAACAATGAAGGAAAGTTCCTGTTTCTCCACATCCTCTCCAACATTTGTAATTTTCTGTTTTTCTAATAGTAGCCATTTTAGTATGTGAGAAATGGTATCTCATTGTGGTTTTGATTTGCATTTCCCTAATAGCTAATGATGTTGAGCATCTTTGCATGTGATTTTTAGACATTTGTATATCATCTTTGGAGAAATGCCTATGCAAGTCTTTTGCCAATTTTTTAACTTGGGTTATTTGTTTATTTGTTGGTAAGTGGTAGGATTTCTTTATATTTTGGATACTAAACTGTTATTGGATATGTGATTTCCAACTGTTTTCTCCCACTGCGTAGGTGGTCTTTTCATTTTCATGATAAATCCCTTTGCTGCACAAAGCTTTTTAATTGTGATATGGTCCCATTTATTTATTTTTTCTTTTGCTTCTTTTGCTTTGAGTGTAAAGTCTAAGAAACCATTGCTGAACACAAGATCCTGAAGATGCTTCCCTATGTTTTTTTCTAGGAATTTTATAGTCTTAGTTCTTATATTTAGCTCTTTGATCCATTTTGAGTTAATTTTTGAATACGGCATGGGATAGGGGTTCTCCTTCATTCTTTTGCATGTGGATATCCAGTTATCCCAGCACCAGTTGTTGAATAGACTATTTCCCAATTGAGTAGTCTTTGTCCCCTAGACAAAAATTAATTTGCCATTTATGTAAAGTTCTATTTCTGAACTCTCAATTTGATTCCATTGATCTATATATCTGTCTTTATGCCAGTACCGTGCTGCTTTGATTATAGTCACTTGGTAATAAATTTTAAAATCAGGAAGTATGAGTCCTCTGATTTTCTTCTTTTTCAAGATTGTTCTACTATTTTGGAGCCCCTTACCCACCTGGAAAAAATCCCACTTGATCATGGTATATAATTCTTTTAATATGTTGTAAGACTGGATTTGCTAGTATTTTGTTGAGGACTTTTGCATCTATAGTCATAAAAGACAATTTTCTGTAATTTTCTTTTCTTGCTGTATCTTTACCTGGGTTTTGCATTAGGGTGATATTAGCCTCATAGAATGAGTTAGGTAGTATAGCCTCCAGTTCAATTTTCTGGAAGAGCTTGAGCAGGACTGTATTAATTCTTCTTGAAATGTTTGGTAGACTTCATCTGTGAAGCCATCTGGTCCTGGGCTTTTCTTTTTTGGAAGGATTTTGATGACTGATTCAATCTCTTGTAATTGTTCTGTTGAAATTTTCTATTTCTTGTAGAGTCAGTATAAGTTATTTGTGTGTTTCTAGGAATTTGTCCATCTCATCTAGGTTGTTTTATTTGTTGGCAAACAATTGTTCATGGTATCTTTTTATGGTCCTTTTAAATTTTTTGTGTGGTCAGCAGTAAAGCCCTCTTCTCATTTCTGATTTAATTTCTCTGCATCTTCTCTCTCTTCTTCTTTGTTTGTCTAGCTAAAGGTTTGTCAATTTCATTGACCTTTTCAAAAAACCCCTATTTGATTTTGTTAATGCTCCTTCTTGTTTTTTATTCACTATTTCATTTATTTCTGCTCTAATCTTTGCTATTTCTTTTTTTCTGCTTGCTTTGGAGTTAGTTTGCTGTTCTTTAGTTCCTTCAGGTATGCAGTTAGGTCTTCGATTTGAGCTCTTTCTTCTTTTTTATTGTAAGCATTTAGGGCTATAAGTTTCCTTCTCAGCACTCTCTTTACTGTATCCCATAAGTTTTATTTTTATTTATTTATTTTTAGGTGGTATTGGCCAATTGAACCTCGGACCTTGTACATGAGAAGCAGGCACCCAAACCAGTGAACTACATCTTCTTCTCCCTATAGGTTTTGATATGTTGTGCTTTTGTTTTCATTTGCATCAAGGTATTTACTGATTTCCCCTATAATTTCTTCTTTGCCCAACTGATTGTTTAAGAGTGTGTTATTTAACTTCCATAAACTTGTTGATTTTCCAGTTTTCTGCCTGATATTGAATTTCAGATTCATTCCATTGTGGTGAGAGAAGATGCTTTGTATCATTTCAATTTTTAAAAATTCATTGAGACTTGTTGGTGACCCAACATGTGGTCTATCCTATCCTGGAGAACGATCTATGTGCACTTGAGAAAACGATAATATCCTACTGTTTTGGAATTCAGTGTTCTGTATATGTCTGTTAGGTCTAGTTCAGTTATCATATTGTTCAAATTCTCCATTTCCTTATTCATCTTTTGTCTAGCTATTCTATCTATTGGTAAGAATGTGTATTGAAGTCTCCAACTATTATTGTAAAGGTGCCTATTTCTTCCTTTAGTTTTGCCAGTATTTGCTTCATGTCTTTTGAGGCACTGTGGTTAGGGGCATAAATATTTGTGATTGCTATTTCTTCTTGTTGGATTGCTTCTTTTATTAATACGTGGTATTATTTGCCTCTTGCAACAGTTTTTGACTTGAAGTCTATTTTGTATGATATTAGTATAGCTACCTCAGCTCTTTTTTGGTTACTATGTGCATGGATTATTTTTTTCTATCTTTTACTTTCAACCTATTTGTGTTTTTGGGTATAATGTGAATCTCTTGTAAACAACATATATATGTATCATGCTTTTTTATTCATTCTGTCAATCTCTGTCTTTTGACTGGGGAGTTTGATCCATTAACATTCAGTGTTATTACTGTAAATGCTATACTTACTTCAACATTTTGTCCTTTGGTTTTTGTATGTCATATCTTTTTTGCCTTTCTTTACCTTGATTGCAACCTCCTTTTCTGTATGGTTGATTTATGTATTATATCTGACTTACCACTCTCTCATTTCAGTTTCTGTATATTTTAAAAAATTCTTTCTTTGTGGTTACCCTGGGGTTTGTATTATACAACCTATGTCTGTAACTACTAATTTGAAAAGACACTAGTTTAGCTTCAATAGTGAACATGTTCTCTGCTCCTATTTTTCACTGTTTCTCTCTTCATATTTTTTTAGTCCTACATTACCTCCTTATATTTTGTGTGCTCATTATCAGGAAATATGGTATTTTCTTGTTTAATCATATTCTGATTCTCATAGGAATTAAAGAGAAGAGTTATATATTGAGAATAAAGTACTATTAGGTTTTGCATTTGTCTTATCTTTACTGACAACCTTCACTTTTACATAGTACTGCAAGTCACTCTCTCCTGTCTTTTCCTTTCAACCTGAAGAACTCTCTTTAGCAAGACTTGTAGGGCAGGTCTTTTGTTGATGAACTCTCTCAGTTTCTGGTTATGTGTGAATATTTTGAATTCTCATTTTTGAAGGACAGATTTGCCTGATAAAGAATTTTTGCCTGGCAGTTTTTCTCTATCAGGACCTTAAATATATCATACCACTGCCTTCTTGCCTCCAAGTTTTTTCATGAGAAATTGGCACTTTGTCTTATTGATGATCCCTTGTATGTGATGAATCACTTTCCTCTTGTTGCTTTCACAATTCTCTTTATCTTTGGCCTTTGACATTCTGATTACAATGTGTCTTGGAGTAAGTCTATTAGGATTTTTCTGTTTTGAGTATTTTGTGCTTATTGGACATCTATATTTAAGTCTTTCATAAGAGTTGGGAAATTTTTGGACATTATTTCTTCAAATATTCTTTCTACAGTTCTACAGTTTTCCCTTCTCTTCTCCTTTTGGAGAAGAGATGCATATACTTGTATGCTTCATGCTGTTACTATAGTCCCTGATACTGCCCGATTTTTTCTATTCTTTTTTCTTTCTGTTCTTCTAAGTGTATGGTTTTTATTGTCCTATCTTCTTCTGCCTGATTCAGACATGCTGTTGTATGCCTCTAGTGTATTTTTAATCTCCATTATTAGGCCTTTCATCCCCATAATTTCTGTTATGTTTCTCTTTAAACTTTTGAATTATTCTTTAGGCTCACACATTCTTAATATCCTTTAGCTCTATATCCATTATTAGTGTATGTCTATCCATATTTTCCTTTATCTCCTTGAATTGATTTAGGACATTTGCCAGAACTTCTTTGATTAAGTGTTCCAAATTCTGTCTCCTCTGTCATTTTAACTTGTTCCCTTGATTGATCCATATCTTCCTGTTTCTTAGTATGGCTTTTTTTTTCCTT
The DNA here is from genome assembly GCA_004027955.1 of Chaetophractus vellerosus. Taxonomy (NCBI): domain Eukaryota; kingdom Metazoa; phylum Chordata; class Mammalia; order Cingulata; family Chlamyphoridae; genus Chaetophractus; species Chaetophractus vellerosus. The sequence continues at coordinate 11,852 of PVKH010023526.1, forward strand.
TTTTTTTTTTCCCAGATGTCAGGGCATCTGATTATTTTGCTATATTAACTCTAAATTTCAGTTTCTCCCTCTTGCCTCGGGTTTTTATTGTTGTTTGGCTTTGTGTTGAGGCTCTTCTTTGGTGCTTTGTCCTACTTATTCTGAAACTTTAGAGTAGCCCATGTTTAATGGTTCAGATGTTTTCAGCTCTTCTGCATCTGATTCTTGTCCTGGCTATGTGGTACATTTTTTAAGATTGCCCTTTTGAGTATAATTGTTTCCCCTTCAGGAGAAAGCTCCTTTTCCTCTCTTCCTTCTCTGAGAGTCCTGACCTTTTCTGTTTATGTGCAGTCTCCTTAGATCCTATGATTTGTTTAAATTCTCTCCTCACTCAGTGCCCCCTTTCTATTACACTTTGTTCTGAGACCCATCCTGTCATACTACAGTTCATTCCTCCTCACCTTTTTTCCTTTTGTGAGGTTTTTCTGCCCCCATTTTTCTTCCCAATTAGGGTATCCTCCTCTGGGAAGCCAGATGAGTTGATCCAGCAAGGCCCATTTTGCATTTAGGTGGTTCATCAAACAGAGACTGGACTGAGTGTATACACCTCTTGCTAACATTCTGCTGTGGTCTCACTCTTTCTCTCTTGTTTGCCCTGTGGGCAGTTTTGTATATTGCACTCTTCAGTTGTTTCTGTTCTGCCCTGGGTCTCTGTGGACTTGGGTCTCTGTGCCTGGCTGTGCATGGGATTCTAACCCACTGCTATGAGTGGCTTTATGGTCTGCTCCATGGCAGGAGAGACCTGGGTCATGCTACCTCTGTGTGACTGTTAAGCTGCATGGGCTGAGTAAGGGGGAGGAGTCCAGACTGGCCAGTCTAGAATGTAGATCTCTTACCTGACTTTGGTGTTTTCTTTTCTTTTTCTTCAGTTCAGCATTTGTGCAGTCCTTTTACAGTCTCTATCATACTCCAGATTTCCAAGCAAGTGGGATTTTCCCCTTTATTAGGTGATTCTAAGGGAATATTTTCTAAGGGCTGTGTCACTTTGCCATGTTGATGATATTAAATATTCTGATTTAAAATCTATTTAAAAATCTTAATGTATATGTTATGTATGTTCTTTTTTCTGTATCAAATATCATACAATAAAATATATTCGATAAATGTAAACAAGATTGTTCCTATCCTAAAATTTTTTTATGGAGAACCATATCATAACGGACCTTTCATTTGACTGAACTGCAAACTGCAGACCTAAATAATGAGAAGAATTGATAAATTCTTGGCTGTTTCATCAGGGACATTGTTAATGGATATCTTCATCTTCTAGTCTAGAGATTGGCTTTGGGGGAATAGCATTACCCAGAAATTTCAGGACTTTCCTGAATTACCTTTAGTTCTCTTTTCCTGGAACCACTATCAAAAAGGAAAAATGAAAGGATCTACTATGTCTAATAGAAATTCCAGGTTGAGAAAACTGTAAAGAGGTCATATAGAAGAGATAATGACCAGGGATTTCAAAACTTGAAAGATACAAATACTCAGATGTAGGAAACACTATAAATCCCAATCAGGTTAAAGAAAACTAAATATTTCATAGTGAAATTATAGAAGACCATAGATAAAAAGAAGAACTGAAAAGCAACCAGAGAGAAAAACCAAATTACATACGAAAGAAATATTAGACAGAAAGTTCTTTCTTTGGTAGGAACAATAATAAACCAGAAGATAAGAGAATAATCTTTTCAAAAATGACTTTCAAGATTCCTGGAGAAGTGAAAGGAAAATAAATGTACATCAAAATGCTTCTGGCAGAAGAAAATTCTGAAAAGAATAAGACCAAGTCCTTAATTGACTTTAATGGCCTATTATTACAGATTATTGAAGCAGTGTATGAGTTTCCTGTTGCTTCTACAACAAATTACCAAGCGCTAGTGTCTTAACATGCATTTATTATTTTATAGTTGTGGAGGTCAGAAGTTTGAAATCAGTTTCATTGTGCTAAAATCAAGGTGTT
>PVKH010023527.1:0-13836 GCA_004027955.1 Chaetophractus vellerosus
AACACCTGCAGACTCTCAAATATATTTATTGGATCTAAATAGAATGGGACCAGTTGAAGTTGGGCTGCTAATAACCCCCAGGTACCTGATGGGTTAAAACAAGTGTTACGGACTGGCCTGGGAACAAAGCCATAATATTTCTGCAGGAAAATGAATTCTGATTTCCAAACATATGCCGTCCTTATAAAGGAACTTTGGAAACAACAGCCGGACTCTGGGCCACCTAGCAGAGCTGGGACAAAGGGGGATTAGAACCCAGAAGGATTACATTTGGGATCTGGAGATGAGCCAGAGCCAACTCCCAGGGGGTAGATTTCAGGCAGTGCTAGAGCCACAAGGCGTTGGGACTCGGAGGCTCTAGAACCAAGGCAGTGGAGCCCGGGCAGGGTTGGCACCCAGATGGCTGAGGCTGCCTCGTTGGTTTGTAGGGTTGCCAGATGAAATATAGGATGCCCAGTTTAGTTGGAATTTCAGATAAACAGCAAATTACTTTTTAGTGTAAGTATGTCTCAGGCAATATTTGGCACCCTGTATTTTGATGTGCTAACTCTGGCAGCCCTATTGGGACAGTTCTTGGCTTCGAGCAGAGGAAACCGCCCCTTGTTGACAAAGCTTTGAGGCTTTCAGGACCTCTGAGTCCTGGGCTGCTTGTCAGAGCCTTGGAGACATCCAGAGATAGAGGAGTCCCAGCCAACCTCTGGCTGGGGCCCGAGAGGGGAAACTCGCAACCCATCACTGAGATCTTTAAAGTCCATGGGGTTTTTGTGATTTCTTTGTTTGTATAATTTATTAAAATTCTGAGTCTAAACACTTAACCTCCACTTGTATTACTAATAAATAAAAATTTAAACAATTTTCATATGATTTTAATCTATTTTCTTAGTAATTGTCATGAGTTGTTAAACTTTTACATCATGAAATATAACCCAGGGAAGTGCAGCAAACAAAATAAAGAGCTTGGTGATTTATCACAAAGTGATCATCCTGTAAACAGGAGCCAGGTCTAGACTAGAATATTTCCCAGCTCCCTGGAAGCCCTCCTCACACTCAGCCCCTTCTCCCAACCCCTACCAAGAAGTAATCTCTCTTCCCACTTACATATGGATCACTTTCTGTTTTTTTCCTACAGCTCTAACACCTATGCATGTGTTAAGAAAAGCACATCCTGGATTGGTGGCAGGTAGTTTATTCTGGAGTGGTCCAAGGATGCAGGGGTGAGGAGGCTGAGATGGAGGAGGGGGCAGAGCTAATAGCCAACAGGCAAATCATCGGGTTACCCCCGGGGGCCCCTGGGGTGCGGTTCATTCTGGGGCTCTGAGAAGCCAGATGGAGTGAGTCTTGGAGCCCTCCCACTGGTGACGGGGAGCTGGGGCATTTAATTGCCATCTTCCTGCCCCCAGGGCTTGAGGGTTACCCTTGGGGGTGTTACATGCCCTGTACTTGCAACTGCAACTGTAGGCAGCAGAGCCAACTCCCAGGGCGCTAAAGGAAGCCCAGGAGTTTGAGGTGGGAAACTGTCAGGGTCTGGAAACCGTCTGCTGCAGTTACAGGTGAACCCAGGTGGCACGGGAGACCCACAGGAGGGCCACTCCAAGTGCCTGTCTGCTGAAAGATGTGCAGCCGGCACCGGAATTTCAACGAGCACGCTGCTTCCTTCCTCGGAAAGTCTTGCTTAAAAACAAAAGACAACCCAAGGAACAGTGCTTAATGACGCTGTTCCAAGCACCTTGTTTGCTTGTGGATGTGTGAGCGCGTGCAGACAGGCAATCCCGAGTAGCTCCATCCAGAAACTCTAGGGCTTTGTTTGGCCGGTTTTTTTTTTTTTGTTTGTTTAACTTTGTATATATGGAACCATAAGTATGTATTCTTTTGCTTACTTTTGTGCAGTTTGATATTGCGAGTCATGGCAGTGCTGTCTATTTTCTGTCGTGTGACTGTACCCTAAGATCTTTCTCCATCCTTCTGCTGACAGACATGTGGGCTGTTGCCATTTTAGGATTCCTGCAGATAATGTTACTACGGGCATTCTGGTACAGGTTTTGGTACACACGTGTAGGCATTTCTGTGGGTAAATATATGTTCAACTTTAGTAGATAATGTCAAACAGTTTTCTAAAAGGTTGTGCTAATTTACTTTCTAATATTAGTGAGTATTGCTCACACACTCATCACAGTCTGGTATTTTTCATGTTTTCCTTTTAGCCATCTAGTGGGTATTTGTATTTAATTGAAATTATAATTTAAATTTTCTCTGACTTACTTATTGACCATCTCAGTATCTCCTTTGTAAAATGCCCACATTTCTATGGAGTTGTTTGTCTTACTGATTTATGAGTGTTTGTTATGATCTTAGGTACAAGCCTTTTACAAGTTCTTAGTTTTGATGTAGTCCAATTGATCAATTGTTTTCTTTATGGTATTTTTTGTATCCTATTTAATAAATCTTTCTTTACTGCAAGGTTGTGAATATAATTTTATGTTGTCTTTGAGAAATTTTGTTTTACTTTTCACATTGAGATCTAAATTTTCCTAGAATTGAGTTTTGTTTTTGGTAAGGGATTGGTGTCAATTTTTTTTTCCCACATGAATATCCACTTGACTGAACACAATTTATGAAAACGAATATCCTCTCCTCATTATTTTAGAGCACTCCCTATTTCATAAATCGTTAAAAAGGTCATAAAAATATTATAAACAAATCTGTGCTGAAAAGGCTTTTAAAATTAAGATGAAGTGGATAATTTGATTAAAAACATAGATTACCAAACTGTCACAAAAAGCTTTATAGTATTTATGTCTTTGAGATCTGTAGCAATGCCACATTTTTTTCATTCCTGATATATATTTTCAAAGATTTATTTATTTCTTCCCCCTCTCCCAGTGTTTTTGTGCTCACTGTCTGCTCTCTGTGTCCATTTGCTGTGTGTTCTTCTGTGTCTGCTTGTCTTCTCTTTAGGCAGCCCTAGGAATCAATCCTGGGACCTCCCGGAGTGGGAGAGAGGCGCGCAATCTCTTGTGCCACCTCAGCTCCCTGGTCTGCTGCAGCTTTTATTGTCTCTCCTCTGTGTCTCTTTTCGTTGCATCATCTTGTTGCGCCAGCTCTCTGCTCGGGACAGCAGTCCATGCAGGCCAGCTTCTGCGTGGGCCATTTCTCCGCGTGGGCCAGCTTGCCTTCACCAGGACGCCCCGGGAATCAAACCTTGGACCTCCTATATGGTAGATGGCAGCCCAATCGCTTGAGCCACACCTGCTTCCCCATTCCTGATATTGATTATTTAGGTTTTCTCTCTTTTTCTCTTGATCAGTCTTGCCAGGGGCTTATCGGTTAGTCTCTTCAAAGAACCAACTTTGTTGATTGTCTCTATTGTATGTTTATTTTCTATTTAATTATTTTCTGCTTTTATTTGTATTATTTCCTCTCTTTAACTTTTTTTTCAGTCTAATTATCTGTTTGTTTCTTAATATCTTGAGATGAACACTTAGATTATTCATTTTTTCAACTATTCTTCTTTCTAATTGAGCATTTTAGAGTTGCACATTTTCCTCCAAGCATGACTTTAGATGCATCCCACAAATTTTGATACCCAGTATTTACATTTTCATTCAAAATGTTTCTAATTTCCACTGTGATTTGACCCATGGATATTTAGAAAACTATTTCTTAATTTCCAAAACATGTTAAATTTCTAAATTCTAGTTAAATTTCTGTTACTGATTCCTAACTTAATTCCATTGTGGTCAGTGAAAATACTTTGTATGATTTTAGTTCTTCAGTGTTTGTTGACACTTGCTTTATTGCCTAACATCAGGTCATTTGGGGGTCACATATTTTATGTGTACTTGAAAAAAAATTGTGTGACTGTTAAGTGCAGTGTTCTATATGTGTCACTCAAGACAAATTTGTTAAACATGTTCAAATCTCCTATATCTTTACTTTTCGTATGGCTCTCCAAAAGTTACTGAGAGAACTGCATTACAATCTCACATTAGGATTGTGCATTTGTCTACTTGTAGTTTGTTTTTTTTCATTTTAAAATGGAAATGTTTAAAAACAATTTATTTTTGAAGAATAGCATTCATATATGAACATACATAAACAGAAAATTTATAGTAAAAGTTGTAAACTTACAAAACAAACATATATAATATCCTACAGGAATCCCATAGATCACCCCACTACAAATACCTTGCATTTTTGTGAAACATTTGTAACAAATTATCAAAGAGCATGGTCAAAGTATTACTACTAACTATAGGCCATATCTTACATTTAGTGTATTTTCTCTCAACCCACCCTATTATTTTTTGTTGTTGTTCATAAACCATATGATTTATCTAAAGTGTACAATCAATGGCATTTGGGATAATCACCAAGTTGCACATTCATCACTTTAATCAATATTACAGCATTTTCATTTCTTCAGTTTTTGCTTTTGAGGCTATGTTTTTATGTGCATATAAATTTAGAATTGGTATATCTTGGTGGCAGATGGCCCCTTTATCATACAGAATGTCCCTCTTTATATCTAACAATCCTCCCTTTCTTGAAATCTATTTTGTCTGATATAACTACATCAGCTGTCTTTTGATTAGTGTTGGCCTGGCATGTCTTTTTCCACTGTCATACCTTTAAAAGTATCTGCTGTAAGCAGAATAAAATTGGATATTTAAAAATCCAGCTGATAATCTTTTTCTTTTATTTATTTTCTTTTATTTAGAGCTTTAGTCCATTATATTTAACATAATAACTGACATATTTTGGTTTAAATCTACCATCTTACTCTTTAAATAGTTTGGTCCAATTTGTATATGTTTCTTTTTCTCTACTTTTTTCTGTTGTATTGATTCTTTTTTCATTGTTATCCATTTTTCCCCTCTACTAGTTTGGTAGTAAAATATTATTTTACTGTTCTTTTCACGGCTACTCTAGAGAATAAAGTATTCATCCTTAACTAATGAAAGCTTAACATAAATGAGCACTTTCACTTCTTTCAGACAAGTAGGGACTTTGAAATACTTTATACTATTTACTCTCCTCCCCTTTTGTCATTTTTGTCATGTGTTTTAATTCTATATATGTTTAAATCCTACAGGATTTGTTATTGTTGTTTTGGAGAGTCAATTTTCACAGATTTATGCATATAGTTAACCCATTCATTGCTCATTATTTCTGCCTGCACCTCCATTCTTCCGTCTGAGATCATTTTTCTTCCCTTTTGTTTTTATTTTATTGCAGGCTTGTTGATGATGATTTCTTTTAGTTTTGCTAGTCTGAATATTTAATAATTTCACCTTTATTAAAAAAATACTTTTGCTGTGTATGGAATTCTTGATTTGTCTTTCAGTTTTGAAGAGATTATTCCATTGTCTTCTGGTTTATATTGTTTCAGTTAAAAAGTCAACTGTCAGTCTTAATTGTGGATAATTTGGAGATAATTTGTCTTTTCTCGCTGGCTGATTTTTAGCTTTTTGCCCTTGGTCTTTGATTTATAATAGTTTTATAATGAGTACCTATGTTGGTTTTCTTTCCATTTATAGTGTTTTTTGAATCTGTGGTCTGATCTTCTATCTGTTTTGGAAAATTCTTATCCATTATCTCTTCAAATTTTGCTTCTTCTCAGTTCTATCTCTTCTCTCTTTCAAGGATTATATTTGCTTGTAAGTTTGAACTTTTTCCTGTCTCCCCTTGTCTCTTACACTCTTTTCTGTATTTCCCATCCTTTTGTCTGTGCTTCATTTTGGACATTTTCTTCTGGCACCTTCCAGTTCACCAGTTCTCTCTTTTCACACTCCTTAATTTCATGAACTTAATTTCTCAGTTTCAGAATTTTTATTTGTTTCTTTTTATAGTTTACAGTTCTCTACCAAAACTCTCAACCTCATCTTTTATTTCAATGACCATAGTAAGTGTCATGATTTTAAATTTTGTGTCTGAGAACATAAAATATATGGATTCCTCGTGCGTCTGTTTCTGTTGTCTTATTGTTTCTCCTCATAACCTAGTTACTTTTGATGGAGAGCTACACGCTGTGTATGAAACATTGTAGAGATAATTTGAGGCACAGCATGATGTTCTCTTTCTCTGGAAAGTTTTGATATTAATTTTAGCAAGAAGCTGGGGCACTAACAATCCTGGATCACCTTAAAACAGTCAGAGATTGAGATTATTGGTATCTGGGCTTCCATCCCTGCAAGGATCAATTCTACTTCTGTTAACCCTTACTCCTAGGGAATATATATCTTCAGGGTCTAGTCCAAAGTCTGGGGGTTTTATGATGTGTGGCAGTTTGAGATCATTTTATGAATCTCCAAAAGAGAAAGATTATGTTTGTAAACTAATCTATTCCTCTGGATGTGACACCCTTTGATTGCATTAAATTCAGTTGAGGGGCCTTTGATTAGATTAATTAATAAGATCACTTTAGGGCTTTTGATTGGACTATGTTAGTGAGGCATGACTCAGGTTGAGTCTCTGCCCCCTTGCTGGGTCTGATATATACGGATACACAGAGACAGACAGATACACACAAGAAAAGGAAGCCACCATGTTTGATTCTGCTGTGTAAGAGAGAGGATCACTTAAACAAAAAGTCCCAAGAGGTTGGGCCCACGGAGCAGCTCAAGAAGAAAGGATGAGACTAGAGGGGAAGGCTGAAACCTCTGCAGAGAACAGTGGCCATATTGCTTCACCATGTGGCAGCACGCTGGCATCAACAGCAGCTGACTTTGGTGAGAAAAGCATCTCTGATGGTACCTCAGTTTTATAAGAGTCAACACATTTCTGGTAATTTGCATCAGCACCCCTTTGGCAAACTAAAATACCTGTCTCCAATATAGTGAGCCCTGAACTCCAACTTTTGTCCCACTAGTCCCTGTGAATCTGTTGAAAGCTCTGCTAAGCTTTTCAACTGCTATCAGGATCAGCCCATGGCTCTAAAGGGAAAGTGGCCCAAATGCCAGATTTACCTCTCTAGATAGTCTTTCTCTCCTCCTCTTCTTCTTTCCTTTCTTTTTTCCTCTTCCTTTTCTTCCTCCTCCTCTTTTTTCTCCAAGTTCATAGTCCTTTAATATACCTTTTTATTTTTCTGAGGTCTTTTTAGCTGTTAAGCAATTCAAGCTATCTAAATAATGGAGTGGGCTGTTTTAAGACAATAGTCACCGGAGATATGCAAGCAGAAGTTGAGCAACCAGTTGCCAGGGGTACTGGAGAAAGGACCAAAGCAGCCATGGAAAGCTTGCCTGGATAACCCCTAAGGACACATCCAATTCTGATATTTAGTCATGGGTGGGGCCAGCGACAATGAAGAAGAAATAGCCAGGGCTGGTGACTGAGTACATATGAGGATGAAAGAGAGGGATATATAAAATACTTCTCCAGGATTTTAGGGTTAAGATATGGTTAAGTTGAATATTTAGGCAAGACATCTATTTGAAAATGCATGATTGTGAATTAGAGATATGGGCCTGGAACCTAGCTATGTTTAGAGATGTGGATTTCATGTTTACAGCTGGATTTTCATCAAGGGACCAGATCTATTTGCAGGTTCCACTCCGCTGCTAACTAAACTGAGAGGGTCCCTTGACTCACTAATTTAAATACCGCCTATTCACAAATGATTCCCCTGTTGGTATCTCCAGCTTTGAGTTTCCAGTTCTCTAGGTTTATATATCCAACTTCTTACTTGAACTTTTAACTTAGATATCTAATAGGCACCTCATGTTTATCATGTCCAAATCCAAACTCTTGGTTTCCTCCCCCAGATCTGATATTTGCTTTGTCCACCTAAGAAAACTTAGATGATACCTAGGAACCCAAGGAAATGTGGGATAGAAGTATTCCTTGCTTCTACAGGCATACCCATAAGTCCATGAGCTCAGATAGACAGATATTTCCCAAACATCTGCTTGAAAATATTCCATGGCCATTTCCCACACCATTCAGCTTAAACTTCCTGCATTATTTCCTGGGCCCTCCCTCATCTGTTTCCCTCTGTCCACTCAGATACACTTTTCTCCTCAACTTGCACAATCCACTTCCATAACCCTGGACTCACATTTGCCTGTGACTCTACTATGCTCTTTCCTGCTTCTGTCCCCTTTCCCAGTGATTTATTTAAACCCGACCAATTCCTGCGGTTTTGATGTTCAGCCTGCCTTACATTTCTAACCCTCATTTATCTCTTCTGAACTTGCCTGTCTGTGCCACATAATTTAGCACCTGATTATACAATGGCTTACACTGTTCAATACTGTTTCATTTATATTCATCTTTTGTCCCCAAACTAGTCTGTCCTACCTCCCCTCCCCACAATGCTTCACACAGACTTAGTTCTAAGACAATAACCCCTGACTGAAAGGGAATGATTTGAAATATCCAAAATGACTTATTCTCTCATTTCCTCTGCACGGAAGGCCTTACACTTGTACTTGATTTCTGCACGTACACGGTGGCTGGCCAAGGCTAGGCAACCTCTTGGATCCTCCCTTCCTGTCATTTGGTCTAAATGTCTTCTTTGCCACAGGATGGCCTGAAATAAGCCCTACAGAACAGAGACAGGGCTTGTCCTCTCAGATGGAGCATGAGGTCGGGTCAAGACCTCCTCCTGGGCCGTGGTTCTCACACTTGGGTGTGACTAAGGGTCATTTGGGGGGCTTTTAAAAATATGATTCCCCAAGAGGTCCTAATTTAGTAGGTCTGGGATGGCAAGTTTAACAAACATCCCAGATGCTTCTGGGCATTTTGAGAAACCAAGCTCCTGCCATTTTTGGATGAGTTTAGAGACTAAATGCTCCTTGGTTCTTGGAACTTCTTTTCATACACAATCTCTTTTGTCCTTCTAGTGTTAAATGAAATCACTGTACTATAGTCTTTTTTTGGGTTTCCCTCAAAGACCACCAAAAGCTTGAACTGGTTTGAAACTACCACCGCTGGCTTGTGGGCACTGGGCAGAGGCTCCACGGGCTCCTAAAGATCATCTGGCAACTCCTTTAAGTGGTATGGATGCAACCCAGCTTGGGGTTGTGGCTTTCACTGTGATCCCCTCAGCAACGGTGGGAGTTGAGTGGAGGTAAAAACATGGCTCCAACTCCAGCACTTGGCATTTTGTGCAGTGGTTTTCCCTGAGGGAAAGCTTTCTGGTTTAGGTCATGGTTCAGACCAGCATTTAGTTATCAAATATAGCTCAAGAGAAAGGAATGTTTAAATGTTGTTTTAATTTTGGATCTAGGAGTTTTGAAAAAAAAAACACAACATGAGGCATGTGTTTGGGTAGTTTGTATATGCAAAGAAACAGTCTGGAATGGTGCAGCCCGAATGCCACAGTGTCCACCCCTGGGCAGTGGCATTGGGGTGGGGGCAGGTGACCTTAACTTTTTAATTCAGTCCTTTCAGTACTCTTTGTGGTGGTGATTATTTTACAATGAGCATGTGCTACTTTTATAATAAAAATGAGCTAAAGAACAAAGAACCAGCACTGTCTTTCAAATAAAACATTCCACGTCCATATTCAATGTTCCATGTAATAAAAGTAGTGAGGTGAGAGCTTGAAAGGACCCTATTAAGTAGTTTCCCTTGTCCAAGCAGGGGCCGCCTCGGGAATTTATAGGGCAGCAGAACTGAATGCCTTCTTGGTCCCTTTGGGCTCTATTTCTGTTTTTGCACCATTTAAAGCATTATTTCCTGACTTCTGATTTTCCCAGTAACATCATTTAGGTTCTTTCTGAACTTAAGTACAACAGGAATTCCAGCTCTCCCTGCTTTACTCACTGTAGCACTGTACCCCACAAATGGAATCTGAATGCAAAGAGCTTTGTCTTCTGTTAAACCTGACCAAAAAGGTCGAGTTGGGACCCTCCCGCTTCCACAAATCTCTCTTCTCTTCCCTCCCACCATGATGTCCCTTCCGTATGTGAAGCGTTTGGTATTAATTAAACTGCTTTGTTTTTCTCCTTCAATGAATCCGCCTCCTACAGCGAATTTGCTGTCCTCACTTTCACTTCACTTGGGCTCAATGTTTCAGCTGCCAACAGACACCTCATTATTCAGCGCATTTGAATTGGGACTATTTTTCTGTTTCTTGGAAACCTCCCTCAAGAGTTCCATAATCCTTTCTCTGGTGAAAACAGTAGCTCCTGCTGAGCGAAATTCCACTTATGGAACCAACACAGCCTACGCTGTTCTCTTTCTTAAAGAGATTTTTTTTTACTCCATTTAACTTGTTTTTCAACTAAGCTCCAAGGATCAGACTTATCCATTCAGAAGCCACCTGGTCAGCAGCAGTTGTGGCTTTCAAATAGAATTAGATTTCTTTCTCAAGGCCCCACATTTTGGAAACAGCCAACTCAATAACCTTGAGGTTGGCCTTTCGGCCAGCTCTGGGATGTCGATGAATCCTGCCGGCCTCCAACAGGCCATGCCCAAACCTGCCAAGATCGCCTGTGCTGCAAGTTTCACGAAATGAGACTGGGCTGCCTTCCGCTGCTCCCTCTCTGTAGTGCCATTGGAGAAGTTTGTAAAACAATTTCCTGGCTCCTTGTCAGACAGAGAAAATGCCTCCATCAGAGATCTTCTGAAGGTGGTGAAGGCTTGGCTTTTCGGTTAGGAGAGCAGAGAGTTATTGTAATAACTCAGAGTGACATCTCTATGTAATTCTAGAGATGTAATTAGTGTTCAAAAGCTCCGCTCATTTATTATTAGAACCCTGTCCTGGAAAACAAATAGCATTCAAGGTGTTTGCTGAAGAATTGCAAACATGAAATTGCCAGTGATGTATTTTAGGAAGTCTAATACATCATATTTAACCTTTGAAACTGCTTTTAAAAATTACCTCCAGATCTTTTAAAACCATATTTCAATCAAGATCAAGGGCTGTGGTGCTTGCAGACAACTTCACTCATGAATTACAAAATCCCAAATGGGAAGGTTTTATGGGATGGTGTGGTACAACTCAACACTTCAAAAACAAGGAAGTGGAGGCCTGGAGAGGTTAACTTGCCCAAGGTGGCATGGCTTTTAAATAGCAGGGCCAGCAAAAGGTCTCCACATTTTCTTCTTCATTCAGGGACCTTTATTTATTCTACTACACCAGTGAGTCTCAAATTCTCAACCCAAACAGGCCCAAGGCCCCTTCACTCTCTTGATGTTCAGAGACAGCATAACCTACCTATGCCAATAAACGTCAATCACTCGGAGTAATACCCTAATTATAACATTAGGGAGGAATAGAAAAAACAAAACGAAACTAATTGCTAAGCTGCAACACCTCTTAGGACCTAACGCCGGAGGTGACCCGCCGCCATTTTGCATATGCTCTTCAGGTGCCCCCATACACGAGGGCAGGAATTATGCTCCCTCACCGTGACACAGGGAGGCTTTCGGAAGCCGGCACGTGCTTCCCCTTCTGTGCACACAGCCCGGCATCGCCACGCGCTATTGGCGGCTCAAACACCGTGAGCGGTGTGGACGTGGTGATGTCACTTCCTGGTACAATAAAGCTATGAAGAAAACAGTATGCAATAAACCCTCAATTTACACAGACCTTGCATTCCTGGAAAATTGAGTGTGCAAAAAAATACTTTGCATTTATATATAAAATGGAAATTATGTCCTAGGCTCAGATTATACAAAGGTTTTTTTTTTTATTTTTAGCTTCATAAATAATGGGAGGATATTTAAAAATCGTACAGAACACAGGAAGCTGTGCAGTATATGGGAAGAGTCTTCATTGCTTGGGTCTGCCCTGGCTGGCTACCCTGCCTTCTAGACATCCACACACCCCACCCTGTCCACCCTGGAGGAGAGAGCATCCCAGTGCTCGAGAGATCAATTCTGAATTAGTGCAGTGGAGGAACAGGTTAATGCCAACACCTGAGCTCAGAAGACACCCCCAAATTAGGTTCCCAGGGCTGTTGCAACAAATGACCATAAACTAGGTGGCTAAAGCAATAAATATTTGTTGTCTCACAGTTCTGGGGGTTAAAAGTGTGAACCCAAGGTGTGGGCCGGGCATGCCCCCCTGAAGGCACTAGGTGGACCTCCCTGGCCTCCTTCAGCCTCTGGTGGCTGCTGACAATCCTTGGTGTTCGGGATTGAATCATGTACCCCACAAAAGACATGTCCAAGTCCTAACCTGTGTGCCTGTGAGTGTGACCTGTTTAAATAGGACCTTTGAAGATGGTATTATGAGTTGAGATGTGGATTCCTTAATCCATGAAACTGGAGTCCTTTCAAGCAAAGGGAATTGGACACGGAAGTAGAAGCCAGAAGTAAGGAGAGAGGGATCGGAGGATTGCTGGACTGCTCTGGACTCCAGGAGAAAGCTAGCCCTGCTGAGACCTTGATGTTGGGCCTCGAGCTTCCAGAACTGCGCGACAATAAATTCCCATTGCTTAAGCCAACCTATTGTCAGGTATTTATCACAGTAGCCCTGGCACACTAAGACACTTGGTTTGTAAATGCATCACTATGATCGCTGCCTCCATTGTCACATGGCCTTCTCCCTGTGTGTCTGTGTGTGGCTCTGTTTTCTCTTCTTATAAAGACACAAGTCTGGATTAGGACCCACCCAAATGAATCCAGAATGAACCTCATCTTAATTTAAATAATTGCATATGCAAGGCTCTATTTCCAAATAAGGTCACGTTCTGAGATTCTTGGTAGACATGGATTTTAAGGGGATGCTATTCACCCCAGTACCCTCCTTTAAAACGAGGCCATTTCCTCAACCAGGAAGGTCATTGATTTTAGAGTTGCCTGGACTTCCTTCTGCTCCTTTCTCCCTCTGACTATCTAGGCACCACAGGGACAGGACCCCTCTTCCAGAGCACCTTCTATGGTGCCCCCAGTCCTGCTATGCCTGGCCTGAGCTTGCCTTTCCAGGGGATAACGAGAATTTAGGGGATTGGATGTGTTCTGCTACTTCTCTGCTTGAGTTTCCCGCCATGTGCATTTATTCCACGTGGTGCTGGCAGTGTGTGCCTCCTTCACCTGAGTGTCCTGAACACTGTCCGCAAGGGACAGTGGCAGCCCCCTGAGAGCTCTGCAGGAACCATGCCTGCCGCTGGATTACCTCTCCTGAACTGGGTGGCGCTCCATATTCATACTTAACAGAGCCAAATCTACCCTCCCAGTGAACTGGCTTCTGCATCACAGCTCGAGATTAACCAATCCATGTCGCTGTGAAAACCCTCACTCTCTCCCGTGTATATACCTGCAACTCCTAGCTCTTTCTACGTTATGAAAAAATATTTTGCAAAAAACAAGATCTTTGTATTGGAGTATGCAAATCTCTCACTACATTTGCCCTAAGCCACTTCCTTCCATCAGCTGTGCTGGGAGGTAAAGCAGCGACCTCACCATGGGAAAGCTCCTGGTCTTATAAGGGTGCCAACCCTCTAACATAGCTCAGCGATTATGTGGACCAGTAGATGCTCTTCCTAACACTGGTCATAACGAATGATTTAAAACATATCGTTCTTAGTCTACTAGGGCCACCGTAACAAAGTTCCACAAACTGGGGGGCTTAAAACAGCATTTATTGTCTCCCACCTCTGGAGGCCAGAAGTGTGAAGCCCAGGTGTCGGCAGGGCTGGGCTCCCTTGAAACTCTAGGGCAGAGTGCTCCCCTGCCTCCTCCAGCTTCTGGTGATTGCCGGCCACCTTGGCATGCCTCCACCATCTTCCCATGGCCTTGCTTCTCCCACGGTCTGCCTGCGTCTCCTCGCCCCCTCTTCTACGGACACCAGTCACAGAAATCGGGCCTCCCTACTCCAGTTTGGCCTCATCTTAACTGATCAGACCTTTAAAGACCCTATTTCCAAAGAAGGTCATAGTCATGGGG
>PVKH010023528.1:0-13840 GCA_004027955.1 Chaetophractus vellerosus
ATCGATGCTGTAATAGAGAATAAGTTGGATGTTAGAAAAATACTGATGACTTTAGCATTTCCAAGGGCATAGCTTGAAAGTATTCTGAGAGCTACAGATAGTTTGCTCATGAATGGAAAAGGTAGTGAATTTGGATTTAGAAGATCTGGGTTTAAACTACCAAAGGTTTGTATTTGGCCCCACGATGGTTTCTTTCTTTGCAACAGTTTTATCATGTAACACATGTACATATTCTGCTTCTCTCATAGGCAGAATGAGGATATTAAATGAGGTAATACTTGGGAAAGGGCTTTGTAATACAGGAAGTGCCATAAATATATTATCATTTGTCTAATTCTACCAGGTGTCTGTGCTCTGAAAATTAGGCCAAAAGATAATGCAAGTGATTAGATGTTACATTTTTATCTTGGCTATAGAAAGAGACTAGTTCAGTGCTTATTAAATTTTCATGTGCATAAGAATCATTTGGAGGATCTTATCAAAATGCAGATTCAGAATAAGCAGTACAGGATTGGGACCTGCAATTTTCCATTCTAACAACCTGAGATGACAATGATCTTTTTGGACCACAGACAAGATTTTGGATAGCAATGCTGTAGTTAATGACTAATTTTTGTACATTTACTAAACTTGAACTAACAATATTCAATATTTCATCTCATATTGCCCAAGAATAGCTCCCACATTTCTTTATGTCTCCCATCTGTTCACAGCAAGTTCTAGATATTCACAGCATATCTGATGCTGATGATTTTATGACCTGATTATTAAATGCTCTGAAATTACATTTATTTATTTGTTTAATATTTGTTATTATCCATACAGAACATGGTGTGCTTCCAGGGAAAGTATAATCAGTGCAGTCAATCCTTGAGAAATTTGTAAGATGCAACCCTACAAAATTGGCAGTAGACATTTCTAATTACTGGAGACAATATGTATCTCCTAAAAGCTCAATGGATTTTATTTTATTTGAATTATTACTTTTAAGAAAGAGCAACATTTATATTTGGCTACTAAAAGTAAGAAACTGAAACTGGATAAGACAAAGCAGTAGAAATACTGTTTAATATTTGTTGGTTTATTTGCTTTCTCCTTGGGTTTCCAGGAGGTAGTGTAGGTAGGCACTAGTTTTTATCACCCATGGCTTTATCTCTCTGGTAAAGATGACTCCTATCAAGAGTACAGAAAATCATCACGGACATTAGAGATGATGCTGGCTGTTCAGTTGTTAATAAAAAGTTCTATACAAGAGTCTGTGGCTTGTCCCTGTGGAAGAACTTATAAATTGATCCAGAATCATCCAAATTACACATCAATTCTCTTCAAACACCGCCCCCCCTTACCGTTTCTCATTTGAGACATAACATGCTCAGTAGTTAAGACTGGGCCCTGTAAACAGACTGCCTGGATGGATAATGTTGAACACATCACTTAATGACTTGGTGCCTCAGTTTCTTTATCAGTATAAAGGGGATAATTATCATACTTACCTTATAAAGCTATTGTGGAGATTAAATGATTTAATAAATGGGAAGCAATTAAGCCCTGCCTGACACAAAGGAGGCACTCTATAAAGATAAATTATTCTTACTGCTACTACTACTAGTATTATTATCTTCACTATTATTAGTGTTATTTTATTACCTTATTCTTATCAGGTTTCTGGTATTGGATTCCTAGATAATTTCAAGAAGTCTGCCCCTAACTACACCACCAGGATGGACTTGATTTTGCAAGCTCTAAAGACACTAACATATGGAGGTTGAGCTGCTATCATTTCTAATTACTGGAGACAATATGTATCTCCTAAAAGCTCAATGGATTTTATACTATTCAGGTTTACGGTACTTGTACTATACTATAAAGATTGCTATAGTAAATATCTTTAGAAAACTCAAAGAAAGTAGATTCTAAAGTATTAGCCATCACATCCAACATTATCACCTTATTCTATAGATAGAATGAAGAGACATGCATTTGAAGACATAATTTACTTATCAGAGAGGGGACTGAAAATTAGGCTAAAAGATTACATAAGTGATGAGACATTACATTTTGATATTGGGTATACAGAGACACTCTAGTGCAGTGCTTCTTAAATTTTAATGTGCAGAGGAATCATCTAGAGAATCTTATCAAAATGCAGATTTGGATTTAGCAGGTCTGTGCTGAGCCGTGGGATTTTCCATTTCTAACAAGCTCATAAACGATAATGATCCTGTTAGACCACAGACTACAAGCAGATCAAGGAGGCTGTTTTTTTTGTTTTGTTTTTTAAAATTAAATGTTTATAGTTTGCAAGTGTGGTGGTTTGAAGCTGTATGTACCTCAGAAAATCATGTTCTTAAATTTAATCCATTCCTGTGGGTGTGGGCCCATTGTAAGTAGGACCTTTTGATGATCCTACTTAGATAAGGTGTGGCCCACCTCATTCAGGATGAATCTTAATCCTGCTTCTGGAGTCCTTTATAAGAGAATGAAATGAAATTTAGACAAAGGGTGAGAAAGCCATGGAAACATGATGCTGAAATCAACAAAACCCGGAAGAGATGGGAAAGATGAGTAGATGCCACCATGTTCCTTGCCATGTGGCAGAGGAGCTAAGGGTAGCTGGTAGCTGGTCTTTGGGGAGAAAGCATTGCTTTGACAATGCCTTGATTTGGACATTTTCCTGGTATCAAAACTGCAAGCTAATATTTTACCATCATTCAAGCCAGATCATTTCATGGTATTTTGCTTTAAGCAGCCTAGGACACTAAAACATCAAGTTTTAGAATTTAACTCATTTATGTCAATACAACCTGGATATGGCATCTCTTGGAAATATCCAAAAGAGACTGACTCTTTAAATGTGATACTTAGCACCATTAAAGTTTATTTGTTTTGTCTTCTACCTAGTGGACTTCCAGGTCAATAAGGTATATTTTCTTCATAAAGTTACATTAAAAAATTAGCATCTGTATTCCTCCTATTTGGTGCTTAAAGAGAGCGAAGGAAGAATGTTTATAAGTTAACCATTCCCACAACATTCAGAGATCCCAGATTCAAATTTTGTTCAGCAAGCCTACACTTTGTACCTAGCTTTGTGCTTGATTCTGTGTGAGTCAACAACAAAAAAATCTAATGCTATCTTTCCTTCACAGAATTAATTTTTTAAAAAGGAAAGCAATTCTGATAATTAAAATGATTAGAGCAAAATAAAGAGCAATAATAATGATAATTGCATACAATCAAGTTCCCCAGTATAAGGTGCAGGCAATAAAAATTATAATGGCATAAAGGAAGTCAATTTTCAAATGTTAACGATATGCTTCCTAAAGGAAATGCTACTTATAATGGGCCTTGGAAGTAGGTGAGATTTTGAATATATTCCAGGCATGTAAAGCTATACGGAACATAATGCTATGACATCCTCCCCCGTAACCTACTGATACAATGAGAATTAAATGGGCAGCTGGGATGCAGCTAAATTACTTTTAGGGTTTGAAGATACCTGCCTACCTCATTTTTTACATGAAACACAATTCATATATGTATGAGGGGGACGGGAAGCAATAGAAGGGTAATTTTTTGTTTTATAAAAGTTATTGGCCTTCAAAGTGGTCCAACAGATGTTTCCTTAAATAGAAACCTCCTTTTGTGCTTAGTAAACATAAATTACTCATAAGAATTGTGCTCTACTTTCAACCTCCGAGGCTGACACCTCTTGTACAAAGTGAGAATACAACCCACCATGCAGCTTTGTGCCTAGTGATTGCTTAGAATTCATGTGGGATAGCTTTTCCTCTCTGCAGTCTCCTGAATGACAGCAACATGGCCCTTTGGCTTCATTTATTCTAAAATATTTAAATCAAATTATAAAACCAATGTGTTAAAATGAGAAATAAATGCAAAACAGATTCTTATGGCTGCTGCGATTTATTAGTCCAATTGGTGTTGTCTGTGGCTAGTTAGCCCAGTGGGTTAGAATACAGTGCTAATGATGCCAAGACCAGGGTTTAATCCCTCCTGGCCTACGTAGCTTTGTTCCATTCCATGGGCAAAGAACTGTACTCATACCCAGGCCAGACTTCACATGAGTATATTCCATTTCTCAGAGGCTGACAGAGAGAATGCAGTTAGATTAGCCTAGATTGTCATTACTACCAGGAAACAGCAAAGAAACAACAAACTTAAGTTATACACTGAACTAAATGTCTATAGTCAGTATGTTTCCTAAGGACAGAGAATCCTGATATGTGGTTAAGCACTTATGCTTTGCTGATTTTTGAATTCCAGCTAAGAAGTGTCTTAACGTCTTCTCACCTCGTATCAGAATGCACTGTTCCCCAACTTGGATACTTCTATTAATAAATCTTTATTAGATACATGGTATCCTGCAACTCCAGCCAAAATTACAAAAAAAAAAAAAACAACAAAAACACTCTATAGAGACATATAGAGACAACAAGCTTAATTTTCCAGAGAATACTTTCTGGTGAGAAATAGAGATGCTATGAGAGAGTTGCAGCAAACCTTGGCTATGCTTCACAAGAGTGAGAAACAAGCAGGTGCTGCCATTTGCCATGTGTCTCTGTTAGGTCAAATGGGGATATTTTAAATCTCACGGTCATTAAACAAACCAAAATATGACAATTAAAAATAGCCTTATTATCAATCGTGACTACAGGAAACCCCAGCCTGGGAGACTTTAGATGAGATATTCAATTTGTAACAAGCACTGCATGCCCTCACCTTGGAACATTACATAAGAGAAGTAAATAAATCAGAGAGAGGACCACTTTAGAGAGGTTGAAAAACCATCAGGAAAATAATTGCCACCTATAATCACAGTACAAATAAAATTTCTGCAAGGAGCACTAAGAAATTCTTGCATGGATGTTTTAAAAATTATTATAAGCTTAACCATTCAATCTTACTGGGCTGAAGAGAATAAAATAATGCAAAACAACAGGCATGTTGAGCCATGCCTAGCTATCACATGTCCTACTCTCTAGATTGTCCTTTAGATTGTCCTTGGAATTCACAGGACTGGATGGTTGACTTGTACATTTTTAGATCAGAATTCATAAAAAGACCACCATGTTAGTTTTTAAAATGTTTTAGGTTGTCCTATGGGAGGTCTTGTTCCATATTTGTGTCTGGTCTACAACTTGCTGAGGTAGGTTTGTGACAGGGAGATACACTGACGTTTTGAATGTCAACATGTGTCAGTTTCCCTGCTATGAGCTTTATTTACATTATTTATTTCAGCCTCAAAGAAGGTCAGGAATATGACTACCTCCACGTACATGTAAGAAACCTAAAGTTCAGAGTTTTGTCTGAAGCCAAAATGTGTACTCTTTTCACTCCTCATGCTAGTATCTGAGGTCCCACTTATGATCCTGCTGTCACTGGTCTCCCCACAGCTCGCCCAGTGTCTGCCCTCCTGGCAAGGGTCTCTGCCTCTGGTGACTTCTGCAATCACCCTATTCTCCATGGCTTCCTGCCCAGTCTTTGCTCCATCCTCATTCCCTGTTTCCTGAAACCAAAGCCATGTTTCTTGCAGCAAGCCTCTATCAAATGTTATTCAAATTTCAATAGATTGTGAATGGAACCAAAGAAGATGAGAAAAATTATAGTGAAACACTTTTGACAGAAAAGATCTCAATTCTACCCAAAAAGAAAACTTTGAATCTTGCAGTTAAATTTTACATTGAATTCAGGAATTTTCAGGAGCTCCCCATCCACTCCTCTCCAAACATGTTCTGAAAGCCAGAAACCCTGACTCAGCAGGAAATATTGATTAGATTGATTTATTGGATAAATAATTGTTTTAGGAAGTTTTCTCTGAAGATGGTCAACTCTTTGGTGAATCTATCTTCTTACCCTTTGAACTATGTAAACCACAACACATATACGTACCATTTTGTTAGCCCTAGTGAGCATTTCTAATGAGATGATATAGTGAAAAAGCAATTTAAAACAACACGGGAGTTTTAGAATCCAGCCTGGGGTCAAATCCTGCCTCAGGCACTTAACAGGTGATCTTTTAAAAAAAACACTTAATTTCTTTGAACTTCAGCTTCTTCACATTTATTTATTTATTTATTTAGAGGTACCTGGGGTCCAGGATTGAACCTAGGACCTTGTATGTGGGAATCCAGAGCTCAACCACTGAGCCACATCAGCTTCCCTGAGTTGGTTTTTATTTGTTTTGCTTGTTGTCTGTTTTTTTGTTTTAGTTTTTTTCAGGGGCACCAGGAATCGAACCCAGAACCTCCCATGTGGGAGGCAGGTGCTCAACTGCTTTAGCCACATCTGCTCCCTTTACATCTAAATTGTTGATAGTAATTACTTCATAGAGTTACTGTGAGTATAAAATAGGTGAGAGCTATGAAGTCTTAGCACAATTGCCTGGTCCACTGTAGATGGTCAAAAAAATGTGAGTTCCCTTTATCATCATTTTTTCCATGAAAACACAATAATCATAAACACCTGATCTTTATAATTTCCCTTCATTATCCTTCATCCTCCCATCAATGCACATGCTAATAAAACTTTACATAAACTAACAAATTCATAACCTACATGTTGGGTGGTAAAAATATTCCTGAGAACAAAACCTATCTATACTAGTAGATTATGTTGAATCCTGACAAAATTATCCCTAATAAAGCACAAAATCATTAATTTTTTAATATTAGGTGCTAGGATATAGTAGTGAATAAAACATATATGTGTTCTGCCCTCATAGATAATAATGGGGAGACAGGAAATAGAAGTTAACAAAACACCTTTATTTCAAATGATGGTAAATGCTAGGAAGAGGAGGAGCAGCCTGTCACTGGAGAGAATAAAAATCAGGGTGGGAGTGCACTTTAAACTGGGAAATATCTTTGAGGAAGCATGAAGCTAAGACATAGATGGTAACCAGGCAGAGGAGGGGAAGAATTTTCTAAGTAAATAGTGCATGAAGAGGCCTTGAGGGAGAGAGTTCAGCACACTGAAGCAAATGAAAAGATGAACATGTGCTGGAACAGAGTCACAGGGTGGGCAGGAGGAAATAGGTGGGAGGTTTGGAGGTGAAGTTGAGAGGGAAAGAGGGAGAATGAAAGACTGAGAGAGAGAATTCAAGAGAGAATTTATAAGAGATAATTAACAATAAAAAAGAAATATATTCACCATTCAACTCTATGGATATATATATATATATCTGAGTGTTTAAGGGCAAAAATGAGAGACATAAATCTATTATGCTTTGATTTGGTCTAAGGTCCCACAGGCCTCTCTCATTTTATGTGTATAGCTTACCAATCTAAGTGTGATTTTTTTAGTTAAAGTTAACATTTTTAAAAGACATGGTTCTTATACATGAGCCAATCCTTCATCTGCTTCATCTGCTGGACAACCCAAGAAAAGGCAGTCTTTCCAATGCTGGAGGTCAAATTATCTGTATTTAACCTATGGAAACATAGTATATGTGTGTCCAATTTGTTGTGGTGAATTGAATAAATTTTCAATGGTAATTTAGGTCACATATGGTTTTTGCATTATATAGTGACTTTAGAACCTAAACCCCACATAAAATCAACTCCATTCTAAAAGTATGGACCTCTGAAGTGAGCTCCAGATTGCAGGTAAATTTTGTGACTTATTTCAACATACAGGAGATTTAAAGATGTATGAGATATCTGAGGGTGAGAGCATAGGGTAAGGTGGGAAAAAGACCCAGGATCAAGCAACAAGAAACTCAGTTGTTTAGAATTTAGGTAGAAGAGGAATAGGCAAAGGAAACTGAGAAAGAGTGGCCAATGCTTTAGAAACCAAACGAAGAAAAAATTTTAAGGAAGGATTGATCTAAAATGTGAAACATTTATGAAGCATCAGTTAGGATGAAGTTTAACAAATAAGCTATGAATTTGTCGATATGTCTTTTACTGATGCCCTTAATAATTTTTTTGAAATGATAAGTATTTTAGTTTGCTAAAGGCTGCTAAGGCAATATACCAGAAATGGGTTGGCTTTTACAATGGGGATTTGTTAATTTGTAAGTTTACAGTTCTAAGGCTATGAAAATGTCCAAATCAAGGTGTCATTAGGCTATGATTTCTTCCCAGAGAAACGGCTGCTGGTGATCCTGGATTCCTCTCTCATGTGGCAAGGCACGTGGTGAGGCTCATGGCAGTGTCTGCTGGTTCCTTCCTTTTCCTCTGGGCCTTGTTGCTTTCAGCTTCTGGTTATTGAATCTGTGGCTTTCTCTCTCACCTCTCTGGGTTCCTTTCTCCATGTATCTTTGTTTGGCCAATTCCAGCCTCTGGCCTTTGGTACCCTTTCTTTCAGCATCTGAGGATTTCTTTCTGTTTCTGCAGCCTGTTTCTCTGTATATTTATACTGTTTATTAAGAACACCAGTCAGAGTATTAAAACCCACCCTGGGCTATGCCTTACTATAGTAATCTAATCGAATGACCCTTAGCTGAATCTAATCTAATTGAAGGTTCACAATAGGTTCACTCTCACAGGAATGGATTAATTTCAGTATGTATTTTCTGGGGTCCACAAAAGCCTCAAACAACCACAATGAGGCAGAAATTTGACTGTAGTGGATCAAATAGTGACTGTAAAAGGAGAAAGTGGAGAAACTAAAGTGAACTACTTTTTAAGAAGCTTGGCTAAGAATAAAAGAAAGGTTGATAGTGACTAAAGGGACATGGACGTGAAGGAAGGTTTTATTGATGATTTAAATAAGTAATATAACAGCATGTTTGAAAGCTAAAAAGAATGATCAAATGGAAGATATTTATAATACAGCAGATAAAAGAGGAAAACAAAGATGCAAGTTCCACGAGGAGGCAGGCAGGGATGGAACACATCACATATGACCAAGGTTTAGCTTTTGACAGGAGGAGGGACATGCTATCCATTGTAGGAAGAGGGAAGAATACAGGATAGCTGCAGATAGAGGCAGATTTTTGAGAATAAGAATAAGAAGATAAGAAAATTCCAATCTGATAGCTATAGTTTTCTCAATAAATTGTGATGTAGTTTAGAAGGTGGTTAGGTGTGGATTTGAGGGACTTTGGAAAGGTGGAGAAGATGGGAAGCAATAAATGCAGAGGAGGTGGGTGAGCATGCTAGAGAAACACAGTAAAGGTCCTGGGCATTGCAGAGGGCCCACTTAAGGCCAGTGATCATGAAGGAAAAATGAATAAAAAGGTCTTATTGCTTTACATGTTAGTTTTGGTCTTCCATTTTCACTTCTTTCCCACTGCTGTTACTGGTATCATCATAGATCCAGAACCAGAGGTCCTCCCTTGTCTCTTTAAAGGACCCCTCTCTGGCTCTCCTCCTATAGGGCCACTCCCCCTGGGAGGAGAAATTTGCTGGGCAAAGGCAGCATTCTCATCCAAAGCCTGTGCTTTCCCTTCCAGCCATCTCCTCCCCGTTTAAGCCGTTGTATTAGCTTCCTATTGCTGCAGTAACAAATTACCACAAAATCAGTTGCTTAAAACAATGCAAATTTATTATCTTATGGTTCTGGGTATCTGGAATCAAAAATGGGTTTCATGGGGGTTAGCAGGACTGTGTTTACTTCTGCAGACTGTACTAAAGGTGTTCATTGCCTTTCATTTTCCTGCTTTTAGGTTGGCTGTGTTCCTCAGTTCAAGCATCCCTTCCATCTTAAAGCCAGCAATAGCCTGGAGAGACTTTCTTACATATGATCAATCTGACACTGACTCTTCTATTTCCTGCCTCCCTCTTATAAGGACTTTCGTCGTTATACTGGGTTTACCCGGATAATCCAGGGTTCTCCCTATTTTAAAGCCAGTTCATTAACAGTCTTGATTCCATTTGCAATTTACCTGGAGTTTGCCTTGTAAACCATATTCACATTCCAGGAATTACAGTGTGGACATCTTTGGGAGCCATTATTCTACCTACAACAACCATGTTTCTATACTCGAAAACTTGAAATTCCCTGCTCAGGTGACTCCATGCCTGCCTCAACAGATTCTTAGGGCTGCATTACCACTGGTTCAACTTAGTAGAGGGCTGGGTAAGAGTCAGCTCTTCCACGGTTTGGGTGGGGATGGGCAGATTTGGATGCATAAGTCAAGATATCCACATATATACTTTGGAAATCTTATGTTCTGTTGAGCGTGGACCCCAAGTTAAGGGCTGACCTGTCTGTCATTACTCAAAAAGTAGCTGCCTCCATCCTCCCAACTCACTTTTGCCCCATTCTATCCTAAGAGATATTAGCAAAACTCACTTAAGGTTACCTCTCCAAACAAAACCTGTTTTTGAGGTTCATGTAACTAAATATTAGCTGGGAAATTTGAGAACCTTCTGGGAAATTTGTTTGGTATATAGGGCAAAAATGTAGTGACTATAAACCCCTGACTCAGAAAAGGTGGGAACAATTAAGGTTATTTGGGGATTCTGTTGGAATTTTAGAGGCTGAGCTAGTAAAGAGTAGGATAATAAAGATCAACCAGACAGTATCTGGTTCTGCATCAGGAGAATTATGGAAGAAAGAGGAGAAAAGATAGAAGGGTGAAGTTTGAGAGATTTTAGTTCAGAAGCCCATATCATTAAGTTCCATCTAGCCACTATTTTTTTTTTTTTTTTTTTTTTTTTTTTGGTAAACGTGACACCTGTACATGATAGACATGACAATGAGTATCCCAGTGGTCAGACCACATTCTCTGATCAGGGTAACTCACTATTGCTAAATGCATTTGGCCTGCCTTTTCCTTCCACTCCTTTCCCAGTACTCCAAGGTGGCATAAGAATGATCAATGTAAAAACTCTTCTTTCATGTATGTGTATATATTATTAATGCATGTATTCATGTTAATATAGATATGCATTTGTTTATTCATGTATCCTCATCATGGGGTGTTAGAAAGAGACTTGAGTTTGGTTTTGGTTCTGCCACCAGTTCCATAAGAGGCCCCTCAGACTAGATGTTTGCTTATCTATGAAAGAAGATATTTCAGATGAGAGGATCCTTTCAATTATTTTCCATTCTAGAGCTCTAGAATTCTACCTGGGGCAGTCAGATGAATCTGCCCTCTTAACAAACTACAACTAAGGTCTCCTCCCTGAAATTTTGCCAAACCTCCCCTGGCTTTGAGTCCATGACTTATTAGTACCCAAGAACTACATCCTTGTCATACAGTAAATATTTGCACCATGCTGGAGGAGATGCATGGCACATAGACAATGTAATCATCACTGTATGGACACGTTAGAACTGGTTCACAATTATTTACTCAGTCAACAAATATATACTGGGCACCTTTTAAGTGTTAGAGATGGAGGTAAACAAGATATAGTCTCTTCATTATGTGGCTTACCGTCTAATGGTGAAGGTGGCTATTGAACACATACTTGGGACAAAATTAATCAACTACAGATATATTAAGTTCTTTGAGGAAAAAGTTGGAGGTATTGATTGTTTATAACAGGAGGCCCTAATGTAGTCTGGTGTTGAGGAAAGCCTGGCTTCACTAACTATCTTAGTGGCCTAATTCAATCACTTTACACTCTAGCTCACATCACAAGGACCTTCTCATTCTAACATACAATGGAAAGCATAAGACTGATTCTGCAACTGTGTTCCACATTCTAAACTTCAATGATTGTATAAATGCTTTAGGGGCCGGCTCGATAGCCCAGTGGATAGGGCACCGGCATACCACATGGGAGGCCCTGAGTTCAGTTCCCGAGGACCTCTCCTAGCGGGCAGACCGCCTTGAGAATGGCAAGCCGCCATGGGCGGGCCAGAGCCGCCGTGGGCAGGGCAAAAAGCTGCCATGGACAGGGCAAAAGCTGCCACGGACAGGGCAAAAGCCGCCACGGGTAGAGCAGGTCGCCCGCGAATGGAGTGCAGCCAGCCACCCGCGAACTGAAAGCCGGAAAGCCAGCCGTGAATAGAAGCAGAAGCCGCCCACAAGCAGGGAAAGCCGCGCCTGCGCAGTGACCAGTCTCAGCGCGTCCCCGCAGCGGGGGGGAAGGGGAGATATGTAATAAAATAAATAAATCTTTAAAATAAATAAATAAATAAATGCTTTAGCTTCTTCAAAAGCTTGTAAAATCTTCTAAGAAGTCATATATATATACATATTCATATAAACAATACATATATATATATTTACTCCACTTCTAATATTTCATTTATTTAGAGAATGTTTATTAATCCAAGCATTATAAGAGATGATGGAGATTCAAAGATAAAAGTCGTAGTCTCTGCTCTCAACAGCCATTGTCCTGTTGGGGAGACAAGCAAACAAGCAACTCCAAATCAAGTAGTTGGTCATTAGTATGATGAGAGCAGAATGCATGGGGTTCAGAATTTGCAGAGAGTAGAAGCATTAAAGTTGGTGTTCAGGGCATGTTTTGGAAGATGATTCCTGGAAGAACAAGGAGTTAACAAGTGAAGAAGGTGCAGGTGTCGGTGCAGATGTTCTATGCGTGTGTAAAAAGGCCTGATGGTAGGAGGGACTACAACTCCTCTCCAGAACAGAAGGTCTCAATTCCAATGGCTGTACGGACAATTGTAGGGGATCGTAACATCGGCTGGGGCCAGATTTTGAATAGGGGGGAAGAAATCACTACTCTGTTGGATTTGCCATGGCAAGGCAGAAAAGAATAGAAGGATACATTGTAAAGAATGGGTCAGAAATGGGTAAAACTGGGGGTCTGGATATCATCTAAAATCTTCTTGCAGGAGTTTGGGTAAGAAATGCTGAGTCAAGGATTATAGCAGCAGAGCTAAAGAGATGTGTGAAGAGAGTTGGGAGAAATGTAAAATTTGGAATAATCTGTACTCCATGACCAGATGTGTGAAGTGTGAGGAGAAGAAAGGAAGGTTGAATGATTCCAGGTTTCTGGCTGGGGAACTGGTCAGTGGAAGTTTCAATATCTGAGATGAGGTTTAAAAGAGGAGGATCAAGATGTGGATGTGGGGAGATTAGTATTATTAAGGTCAGGTTTCCTATGTATATATGTATCCATGTGGAGTCATCCAGAAAGAAGCTGAACAGATGAGTCTGTACCTCAGGAAAGAGATCTGACCAGGGGATGCAGATTTGGGAAAAGGCAGCATTGAACATCTAAAAATCAATTCTTATACATATTACTGATAGGACTATTCCACATAACAAAAATCACAATTTACATGATTGCTTACACTTTGTGCTGCAGTTTTATATTATTTTAATGAACAATGGATGAAAAAATGAGTGGATGAATAAAAGCTGTATATGGTAACAAAGAGTAGCTATTAAGTTAGAGTTTGTGGGAGGGAGAGTTTATGTGTGTGCATACATGCAAAATTTACAATATATTACTACTATGGACTAGAGGAAGAATTAGAAATACAGATTCTGACTTTGCCTCTGACAAAGAATAGACTGCTAAAATAAAGGAGATCTTTCAGGATCATCGAAGTGGGTATCTATTTTAACAGATTGAGTTTTTTGTTTAAGGTCAACACTAGCATTTAATAAGTAAAAAAAATTTTTTTTACTTGATTATGTCAAAATACAATGATAGTCCTACAGATAGATTTTTCGTTTTCACTTTGGAGAGGGTTACAAGCCACTTGCCAATGGTTAAACTTTTGAAGAGTAGCTGAATGGATTTAATCAATTGTTATGTTCTATGGAAACTAGGCTGAAACAGCCAGAAAAGGTTGATGTCCCACAAGAATGCCCTACCATGAAGCTTAAAGCGGAGATGCCTTGTGGAAAATTGTATCGCATTCTTGGCGTGTGCGCACTTGCAATAATGTTAACTCTGACTTATGGTTGTATTTAATGTAGGAGCTAATTCCCGTTTACTCTGCG
>PVKH010023529.1:0-13833 GCA_004027955.1 Chaetophractus vellerosus
TGTGGTTTCCCAGCGAGCTCTTTATCCACTGAGCTATCTAGCCGGGCCCAAAATCCTACATCTTTTTGATGGATTAATCCTTTTGTCGATATAAAATGTCCTTCTTTGTCTTTTGTAACAATTTTTGACTTAAAATATATTTTGTCTGATATTAATATAACCACCACAGTTCTCTTGTAGTTACTATTTGTATGGAATATATTTCCCATTCTTTCACTTTCAACCTATTGTGTCTTTGGACCTAAAGAATAGACCTCTATAGTTGAATCATGTTTTGTATCTATTCTGACCATCTCTGCCTGGTAATTGTAGAGTTCATTCCTTTTACATTTAAAGTAATTACAGGTAAAGAAAGACTTACTTCTGTAATTTTGCTGTTTGTTTGTTCCTCAGTGTCCCCATTACTGTCTTCTTTGTGTTTAGTTGATATTTTGTAATATACCATTTTGTCTTCGTTCACATTTCATTTCCTGTATATTTTTTAGTTATTTTTAGTGGATATGCTTGGTATTAAAATGATCATTTTAAATGCATAACAATCTTGCTTGAATTAAAACTAATAGCTTCAATAGTATATAAAACCTATATACATCCACCACCCCTTTTATGCTATCATTGTTAGAATTAAATATTTATTCTTTGTGTGCCCATTAATATTCATTTATAATTGTTATTTTATGCATTTATATATGAAATCATATAGGAGAAAGGAGGAATTACAGCCAAAAGTACAATAATACTGGCCTCTATATTAATATATGTACTTACCATTACTGGCATTCTTTATATCTTTATATGACTTTGAGTTACTCTCTACTGTCTGTTCTTTAAGCACTAAGGCCTCCCTTTAGCATTTCCTGCATAGTAGTCCAATTGCAACAACCTCCTCAGCTTTTATTGAACTGGAAATATATTAATTTCTCCTTCATTTTTGAAAGATAGTTTTTACCAGATATAGAATTCTTTATAGACAGGTTTTTTTCTTAAAACATTTCAAATATGTCATCCCAGTGCCTTCTTGCGTAGGTGGTTTCGGTGAGAAATTTTCTCTCAATCTTATTGAGGATCCCTTATATATGACAAGTCTACTCTCTTGCTACTTTCAATATCTTTTCTCCATCTTTTCCTTTTGACAGTTTTATTATGAAGTGTCTCAGTGTGGATCTCTTTTAGTTTATCTTACTTGGAGTTCATTGAGCTTCTTGGATGTATCAATACATGTCTTCCATCAAAATTTTTCTGCCCCTTTTTTCTTCCCACTCCTTCTGGAACTTGTGTGATGGCATCCTACAGCTCTCTTAGGCTCTGTTCATTTTTTTTCTTCATCCTGTTTTGTTTTGTTGTTGTTATTGTTGTTGTTTGCTGCTGCTGCTCTTTGGTCTGGATATCTCAACTGACCTATCTTTAAGTTCAGTAATTTTTTCTTCTGCCTATTGTTGAACTCCTCTGGTGAATTTTTTCATATCAGGTTTTGTGCCTTTCTTTCTTTTCTTTCTTTTCTTTCTTTCTTTTCATTGCAGGCAGAAAGTTTATTGGGAAGCTCTCCCAATGGAGGGGGTCTGAAGACTAGACTTCAACTCCCCCGCCGGCATGGCAGGGGTCTGAAGAGAGACTTCAGCCCAGGTTTTATACTGAAAAGTATAAAAGTATAATTTCTATTTGGCTCCTGTTTATAATTTCTATCACTTTATTAATATTCCCTATTTGGTAAGACATCATTCTGTTTCCTTTAGTTCTTTTGTCCATGATTTCCTTTAGTTCTTTAAGCATATTTAAGACAGTTGATTTAAACTCTTTATCTACTAAGTCCAATATCTGGACTTCCTCAGGGGGAATTTCTATTCACTTCTTTTTCCCTTTGAATTGGCCATACTTTCTTGTTCTTTTCATGACTCATATTTTTTCTTATTGTTTAAAACTAGACATTTTGAATATTACAATGTGATAACACTGATAATCAGATACGTCCCCCTCCCAGGGATTATTTTTGCTGATTGTTTGTGGGCTGTAGTTGTTTGTTTAATGACCTTTCTAAACTATTTTTATAGAGTCTGTATTCTTTTTATGTGTGGCCACTGAGGCCTCTGTGGGGTCTTAGTGGTCACCTAGTGATTTGACGGACATTGCCCTAAATACCTGGAGTTAAAAAAAGATTAAAATACTCTCCTGGTATTTGCAGATTGTTTCTGTATTGGGTCATTAACATTAGAAGATAATTTAAAATTCTTAGTCTTCTCTTCATGCATGCATGGAGCCTAAAGTTCAATCAGAAGTTAAAGCTTAGGATCCTCTGAAGTCTTTTCTAAGAATCATACATCCAGCCATGAGCATGCATGTAGCCTTCTAAATTTTCCCACTATACATGGGAGCTTTTCAAAGCCCCTATTCCTCCCTATATCTTCTTCTCTAGCCTCTTCCTTCACAGGCTTTCAGTCTGTCTATCCTTGCCCCAACTGTTGTTCTTTTGCCCCAGAAGGCTGCAGCTAGTATGTTGGCCTTTGAATACTTTTAACAAATACTTTCCAGGAGGTGGCTTCAGCCATGAAAAAGCTCTGAGGCAGGCAAAATAAAGGCAAGCATCTTAAACAATCCCTTAGGTAGTCATCAAACAGGTCAAAACAGACAACCAAATTTTTTAAGAAACAACGTCCAAATTACTCTTTTTGGCATCAGTAAGCTATACCAGGAATGCAGGTCACCATCTTTACAACCACTGATGAATTGGAGAGTAAGAGGTGTTAAGCAGATAAGTTAAAACACCACAACAGTCTCTTGTTTATTTTTTATTTTATTTTCTTGTACAACTATATAAAATATGTGTGTTTATTAAGTTAATCAAGACAGTTTGGGTAAGTTTTGCTTTTTTTAGTTTTTGGTTATCTTTATTTTTAAATATTAGAAAATATATATTAAATATTAGAAATATATATTTATACACACATACATATATGAATCCCCTTTCTTTGATCACTTTTCTGCACCTTGCTTTTTTCAATTAACAATATATTCTGATAATCATTTCTTTAGATAGAGAGACACATTTATTTTAGTTTGTTTTTATAGTTACATAGTCCTCATTTCTTTTTGCAGGTACATAGTACACCATTGGTGGCTATACTATAATTTATTCAACTATTCCTTTGTTGATGGATACTCAGGCAGTGTGATGGTTAAACTAATGTGTCAACTCAGCCAGGTAATTGTGCCAGTTGTTTGGTCAAGTAAGCACTGGGCTAATTGTAATACAAGGGCATTTATGGGCTTTATCATCAGTGAGTTTACTGCATAGATGGCTAATTACATCTATAATCAATGGGAGATTGCCGTTAGCAATGCGTGACATTTTATCCAATCAGTTGAATGCCTTAAAAGGGGAAGTAATTTCAGAGAGAATTTTCCAGCTCATCTTTGGATGGCCATCATCTCCCGGAAACTCATTAAGGACCTTCATTGAACTTCCACTGGAGCCCCTGGTTTGCAGCCTGCGTGCAGAACCTGGACTTGGGCATCCCCACTGTCATGTGATTGAATCTTATAAAATCTCATACTATTTACAGATATCTTCTCTTGATTCTGTTCCCTAGAGAACCCTGACTATTACAGGCAGTTCCCAACCTTTTGCAATTGCAAACACTGCTGAAATAAATTGCCTTGTGAATAATTTGGAGTTGT
The DNA here is from genome assembly GCA_004027955.1 of Chaetophractus vellerosus. Lineage (NCBI taxonomy): Eukaryota > Metazoa > Chordata > Mammalia > Cingulata > Chlamyphoridae > Chaetophractus > Chaetophractus vellerosus. The sequence goes on from PVKH010023529.1 coordinate 3,673, forward strand.
ATTTTTTATCTTTGGTATAGAATATGTCTTTGGGACAGATTCCTAGTGTTGGGATTGCTTGATCAAGGGGTGAATGCATATGTAATTTTGCTAGATATTGTCAAAATCCTATAACAGTTTTCATTCCTGTAGTAATTCATAAGAGTGCTTGTATCTCCAAGAAAAGCCAACAGTGTCTGGTATAAAACTTTTGAATTTTTGCCAGCAAGATAGCTGATATGTTATGACTCAGTGGAGTGTTATATTTACACTTCTTATTATAAACAGCATTGAGCATCTGTTCATATTTCTAAAGTCTATTTTAATTTCTTTGGCTATAAGTTGTCAATAACTTTGTTGATCTTTTTCTTTTTTTAATATTAGAAGCCCTTTAAATGATAGGATATTAACCCTTGTCTGTGATAGAAGTTGCAAATATATTCCCAGTTTATAATTCTACTTTGTTTATGGCTTGTTTATTTGGGGAGAGGGTTAAAAAAGATTTTTTTTTCCTTTAAGCAATCAAGTTTATCAATTTGTATTGCTAAAGGATTTAGAGTTATGGTTAGGAAAGTTTGTCTCACTCCCAGGTTTTAGAGAAACTCACCCTTGTTTTTATCTGGTAACTCTAAGTTTTCATTTTTTATATTATATCTCTAATACATTTAGAAGTTATCTTAGTGGATATATCTTTTCCACATGGTCATGCTATTTTCCTAACAGCAATCATTTAAAATTTCATCTGATCATATTTCAGAAATAAAGTATAATCTGAATTTATTCATGAGGAAATATCACAGAAACCCCAAATTGAGGAACATTCTCTAAAACTACTGACCTGTATTCATCAAAATATAGCACTATCACAAAAGACAAGGAAAAGCAACTAAATAGATATGACAAACAAAGCAATATATGATTCCAGTTTTTATCTTTGTAAGGAGAGGGAAATTTTGATATAAGGACATTATTGGGGAACTTCTGGGAAGATGGCATCAGAGTAAGTAGACAGGGCTTAAATCTATCACAAAAACAATGAAGGACAGGCACAAACTATCTGAGGGAGCTGCTTTGGGGATCTGCAGACCAGGAGAGTGCTGCACATAATCCAGGAGGGAGAGGGACAGAGACAAAGAAGCCAAACAAAAACCATATTATTCACCCTTGTGGCTAGTAATAACATATATACCCTACCCTCAAGGCAAGTAGCCTCAGTAAAATACCTGGCTCATTGCAGTCAACTGAGTGGGGAAAGAAACTCCTCCTCCCTGGAAGGAAGAGTGGTCTGGCAAAGGGTGGAGAATGGTTTCTCTTAAGTGAGTTTTTCCAGTTGAGCCCTCTTTGAATCTTAAAAAAGACCCTAGCCAACACTGAAGTGGCGCTAGGGGGGGATCTGATCTCCCAACCACCCTGGGAGAGAAAGGAACTAGTTCAGTGAGGAGGTGGGCAGACAGGCACCTAAGCAGCCCAGGAGAGAAGGAAGACAGGAAAGATAGCTGGAAAACTGTTAGAAGCCAAAGTAGCCTGAGGGAAAAGAGGGTGGGGAGAGTCAGATAAGTTTTCAGAAACCTTCCTAACCTATGGAGTGGGTGTAGCTCAGTGGAAGAATGCCTGTATTACATATACTAGGTCCCTGGTTCAATTCCCGGTACCTCATAAGAGAATGGATCCAGAGAGTGACCTAGCAGGTTGTTAGCCACCCAGCTGGCATCTTGTGACAGGTAGTTATAGACTGAGATTTTTTGGTTTAGGTTTTTTGACTTGTTATTTTATATATTTATATTTTAATTCTTATTTATTTTACTTATTTATTTATTTTTTGAGGTTCCAGGGCAGGGGATCAAACCCTGGACCTCATATGTGGGAAGCCAGCGCTCAACCACTGAGCCACATTAACTCCCCTGAGCGGTTTTTGTTGTTGTTGTTGTTTGTTTGTTATTTTGTTTTTTTGTTGTTGTTGTTTGTTTTTAGGAGACACTGGGGACTGAACCCGGGACCTCCCATGTGGGAAGCAGGCACACAACCACTCGAGCCATGTCTGCTCCCCTATTCTTTGTTTTATGCTCTAAAACTGGGTACCTTACCTCTGCAGGGCAGGATGCAGGGTGATTGATTGATAGCACCAACAACTTGAGACAGTTCCTAGGGACCTAAGAGAGAAGACTGTTTTTCCTGGGTTGTTTTTTGTTTTTGCTTTTCTTTTTTTTTTCCCTTTGTTTCCTTTTTTCTTTCCTTACTTTTTTCTCCTAAGTTTCTCCATTTCATTTCATTTCTTTCTTTTTTCCCTCTTTCATTCCACCTTTTCTTGTTTGGTCTTCTTTTTACCTTTACTTTTTCTTCTTCTCATCTTTCTGGGCTTTTATTTTATTCTACTTTTTACTTGTTTCATCTTTTATTCCACCTTTTTAATTCTTATTCTTTTTATTTTTTATGATTTTTCACTCTATTACTTATTTTTTCTGACTCTTTTATGGATCCTTTTCTATCTTTTTTATTATTACTATTATTCTTTTTCTCTTCTTCTCTTTCTTTTTCTATGGTCTTAATATTTTTTCAGGGGAACACAGATAACTACAAGGATACAGAATAAGTGGAAACAAGTGTCAAAGAGGAACTTTAACACACACACACACAAAACAAAATAAAACTCTAGAGCAGAAAAAGAAGCTAACCATCTGAATAAGCTAAAACAGATATTTAGATACCAATAAAAATTACAAGCCATACTAATAATCAGAAAGACATGGCCTACTTTAGTAAACAAACTAAAATACAAGAGTGTAGAACATGGAACAACTAACCAAAGACGTCCAAACAAATATCATAAATCAATGAAGTGAAGGAAGAAATAAAGGATATTAAGAAGGCACTGGGCAGATATACTGAAGAAATAATAAACATACATAAAAAGATAACAGATCTGATGGTGATGAATAGCACAATGCAAGATATCAAAAATACATTGGAAGCACATAACAGCATATTTGAACAAGCAGAGGAAAGAATTAGTTATGTTAAATATAGTATATCTGAAATCACACAGATAGAACAGATAGATAAAAAATATAGAAAAATTCATTAGAGACTCAGGGAATTGAATGACAACACGAAACACACAAATACACACACTATAAGTATCACAGAGAGGAGAGAAGGGAAAGGGGGGCAGAAGGAGTGTTGGAGGAAATAATGGCTGAAAATTTCCCATCGCTTTTGAGGGACATGGATGTATGTGTCCAGGAAGCACAACACACTCCAAACAGTATAAATCCTAACAGGCCTACCCCGAGACATATACTTATCAAATTGTCAAATGCTCAAGGCAAAGAGAAACTACTGAAAGCTGCAAGCGAAAAGAGATCTGCCACATACAAGGGAAGTTCAATAAGATTAAGTGCTGATTTCTCATCAGAAACCATGGAGGTGAGAAGGCAATGGTATGACATAGTTAAGGTGCTAAAAGAAAATAACTGCCAGCCAAGGATTCTGTATCCAGCAAAGCTGGCATTCAAAAATGAGAGAAAGTTCAAAATATTCACAGATAAACAGAAATTAAGAAAGTTTGTCAACAGGAAACCTGCTCTTCAAGAAATACTAAATGGGGTTCTGCAGCTTGAAAGGAATAAACAGGAAAAAGAAGGTTGGAAGAGAATGTAGAAAGGAAGAGTAATAGTAAGAATAACTAAAAAGATAAAAAGAAATAAAAACAAAATATGACATATATAAACCTGAAGAAAAAATGGCTAATGTAAGTACTGCCTTGACAATAATAACATTGAATGTTAATGGATTAAACTCTCCAATCAAAAGACAGTGATTGGCAGAATGGATAAGGAATAGGACCCATCTATATACTGTCTACAAGAAACTCACCTCAGACCCAGGGGTGCAAGAAGGTTGCAAGTGAATGGTTGGAAAACAATTTTACATACAAACTATAACCAAAAAAGAACAGGAGTAGCTATACACATATCAGACAAAATAGACTTTAAATGTAAAACCATTGTAAGAGACAAAAAAGGACACTATATATTAATAAAAACGGAAACCTATCAAGAAAAAAGAACAAACATAAACATTTATGCACCTGGACAGGGTGTCCCAAAATACTTGAGGCAATCATTGGAAAAATGAACTGGAGAAATAGATGCCTCTTGCACAATTATAGTGCAAGACTTTAATACACCATTATCACCATTAGACCATCTCCAAAGAAGGTCAATAAAGAAACAGAGACATTGAATAATACATTAGAGGTTCTAGACCTAATAGACATATACAGAACATCGCACCCAAATATAGCAGGATATATATTCTTCTTGAGTGCACATAGATCATTCTCCAGGATAGACCACATGCTAGGCCACAGAATAGCTCTCAACAAATTCAGAAGGACTGAAATTATACAAAGTAATTTCTCTGACCACAATGGAATGAAGCTGGAAATTAATAAGGGGCAGAGAACCAGAAGAGGTACAAAGATATGGAAGATAAGCAACACACTATTAGAAAATCAGTGGATCAAGGAGGAAATTGTAAAGAATGAAAATGAGAACACAACATATCAAAACCTATGGGTACAGTAAAAGCAGTGCTAAGAGGGTAATTTATAGCCATTGTGGGAGTTTGAGATTATTTATGAGGTCCTAAAAAAAGAGATTATGTTTATAAACTTATCTATTCCTCTGGTTGTGATGTCCTTTGAAATGCATTAGATTCAGCTGACATGTCTTGATTAAATTACCTGTTAAGATTAGGACTTTGATTTGACCACATCAGTAGGGCATGATTCAGATTGAGTCCCTGCCCCTTTGTTGGGCTGATGTAAATGGGCACTCACTCAAGATGATACACAGGAAGAGAGAGCTCCATAGACATGGAATAGGAGAGAACTTTGATCCTACAGCCCTAGGAAGAGAGATGAGCCATTAGCCTGACAGTTTGTAGCCAAAGAGAACAGAGCAGCTGAGCAGCTGAGAAGGTCTCAGAGACCAGGCCAGAGATCACCTGCCATCTTGCTTCAACACATGGCAACAGACTTTGGTGAGAAAGCAGTCTTGAATTGGACTCTTTAGGGCCTTATAACTGTAAGCTTTTACCCCAAATAAATACTTTTTTATAAAAGCCAACAGATTTCTGGTACTTTGCATCAGCATCCCTTTGGCTAACAGCCATAAATGCCTACATTAAAAAGGAAGAAAGAGTCAGAATTAAAGACCTAACTGAATATCTGGAGGAGACAGAAAAAGAACAACAAACTAATCACAAAGCAAGCAGAAATAAAAAATTAACAAAGATTAGAGCAGAGCTAAATGAAATTAATAATGAAAAAAAAACACTAGAAAAATTTTATTAAAACCAAAAGCTGGTTCTTTGAGAAGATTAATTGACAAACCCTTAGCTAGAGTAACAAAGAAAAAAAGCGAGAAGATGAAAATACATAAAATGAAAAACAAGGGAGGGGATATCATCACTGATCCCACAGAAATAAAAAGTATCATAAATTTTGAAAAACTGTATGCCAACAAGATGGATAACTTAGATGAACTGGACAAATTTCTAGAAACAAACAAGCAGCCTACATTTACGAAAGAAGAAAATGATGAATTCAACAGACCAATAACAAGTAACAAGATTGAATTAGTCATCAAAAACCTCCCAACTAAGAATAACCCAGGACGGGAGGGCTTCACAGGTGAATTCTGCCAATCATTCCAGAAATAGCTAACACCAATCCTACTTAAACTCTTTCAAAAAATAGAAGTGGAAGGAACATTGCCTAACTCATTCTATGATGTCAGCATCACCCTAATACCAAAGCCACATAAAGATGCCACAAGAAAACTACAGACCAATCTCTCTAATGAACCTGGGCGCTAGAATCCTCAACAAAATACTTGCTAATCATATTCAACAATACATCAAATGAATTATATACCATGATCAAGTGGGTTTCATCCATGGTATGCAAAGATAGTTCAACATAACAAAATCAATCAATGTAATACATAGTATTAACAGATGTAAGAAAAAAATCACATGATCATCTGTATAGATGCAGAAAAAGCATTTGACAAAATACAGCACTGCAGTAAACAATGCCTCAAGCAGGGGGACTCCTGAGGGAACCAGAGACATCTGGATACTATAGGTTGGGCAGACAACCCCAGGAATTCAGCACCCTGTCAGTGGGCCTTACCTTGGAATATATAATAACCTATCCCCCCAATGTATTGTAGTTGGACTCATTTATAATATTTATACACATGGTTCTTATGCCCCTTAGTTTGAACTTATAATTAGCACTATACTAATATATGTGTCCCAGAAACTTAAATCTTCCATCTGTTCATATACTAGTTGAGCCCTGAATCTCAGCAGAGTTGCAGCCAACACCTACCCTCCAATTCATCAGACTCACCCAGCACAACTAACAAAAGGATGATGAAGGACAACACCCACCCTCCAAAACAGAGAGTATCTACAACTTCAAGCAAGACAGTCCCACCCATCTGCCCCATGGTATCTAAGTCCTCTCTCAACCAGAAGCAAAGTGGGCATCACCATCCCAAAATCCTCAAGACTGAGGAATAAACAAACATAAGGGAGGAATGCAACTATAGACTAAAGTAGACTTATTATTATTCTAATAATGGAAGAACTTATAACACCGCTATAAAGGCAGTGGTCACCCAAGGTTCTTAGAGGAGATGGAGGGAGGAATAGGTGTAACATGGGACATTTTGGGAACATTGGAATTGTTCTGCATTACATTGTAATGATGGATACAGGCCATTACACATTTTGTCAAAACCTATAAAATTGTGTGGTACAAAGTGTAAACCATAATGTAAACTATAGACCATGGTTAGAAGCAATGCTTCAATATGTGTTCATCAATTGTAACAAATATACCACACTAATAAAAGATGCTGTTAATAGGGAAAAGTGTGGGAGGGAGAAGGGGTGACCCCTATATTTTTTATATAACATTTATGTAATCTAAAGCTTCTTTAAAACTAATAATAATAATAAAATAGAACAAAAAATAAATAAATAAAGGACATTACTGGGACAATTGAAAAACTAGAATATGGAAGGTATATTAAAGAGAGAAAGAATGATAAAGTAAAGGTGACAAAATGTTAAAAATTGGCAAATCTTAGGGGAGATTATATGTGAATTCTTTGTATTATTCTTGCAAGTTTTCTGTAAGTTTGAAATTACTATTTCAAATTAACAAAATAAAAGTCTATTTTCCCACTGAGATGCTGCCTATATCATATTTTCCATGTTCTTTTAAAATTAGGTTTATTCTTTTCCAAATATATGAATCAATACCACACTATTTAAATTGTATTAACTGTATATGTTTTAATACTTGATATAATTCACCCCCTCATTGCCCTTTTTCAGGGCTTTCCTGGTTAGTCTTGCTTCTTTGTTCTTCTTCACAGAACCTTATGATATTTTTATTGGAATTGTATTATATTTACAAGTTAACTTAGGGATGTTTGACATCTTTATATGTTGAGTCTTTCTAACCAAGAATTCAGTATTATTTCCATTTGATCAAGTCTAGTTTTGTCTTTTGTGTCTTTCAGGATGTTTTATAGTTTTTCCCATCTATGTTTTGACACTTTCTGTTTGTTTTTCTATTATAACTATGGTATTCTCTTCTAACAGGTTTCAATAATCCTTTTGAGTTCCCAAATGGAAAGTTTTTCAACTGTTTTGTAATTATTCTATGTCAGATGTTTTCTAACCTGTTTTTAATATCTTATCATTGCCAATAATGTTGTGAAATTCTCAAAACAAAATATATTTTTAATTTTCACTTTAATTTAAAATTGTAAACACATGCTGTACATGGGGAAATAGTTAGGAACCCCAGAATCTCAAGGTCTCAACTGGTTAAAAGCAACACATGGCAAAAGAAATCTGGTATCTGCAGAAGTAAAAAGGCTTGAATCTCCACATCAGAAACAGAAGGAAGGAAGTTAGGAAAAAATAATTACATGCTGATGAAACAGAAACAAAATCTGTAGTCTTTTCAATGACACTAGCATGCTGAAGCAAGTATAAACAAACTAACTCTTAAAAGAGTGTGGTGGTTTGAAACTGTATGTGCCCCAAAAATGTATGTTGTTAAAGTTAATCCATTCTTGTGGGAGTGAATCCATCATAAGTAGGATCTTTTGATGATGTCACTTCAGTTAAGGTTATGACCCACCTTATTCAGGATGGTTCTTAATCCTCTTACTGAAGTCCTTTATAAATGGGATGAATTCAGAGAATGAGAGAAAGCCACAGAAGCAAGAAGCTGAACCTGGAAGAGAAGGGAGAGAGTAGCAGATGCCACCATGCACCTTGCCATGTGGCAGAGGAGCTGTATTAGTCAGCCAAAGGGGTGCTGATGCAAAGTACCAGAAATCTGTTTGCATTTATAACGGGTATTTATTTGGGGCAGAAGCTTACAGTCACAAGGCCATAGAGCATAAGTTACTTCCCTCACCAAAGTCTGTTGCCACATGTTGGAGCAAGATGGTTGCCAGTCTCTGTGAGGGTTCAGCCTTCCTTTTCTGTCTTAAGGCTCCATGGTCCCAGCTTCTTCCAATATCAGCAGTAGACTGGGATAAGCCTCATCTCTCTCCCAGGGCTTGTTTCTCTCCAGGCTCAGCTGCTCTGTTCTCTCCACAAGGTCAGCTATAGACTATCAGGCTCTCTCTCTTCCCAAGGCCTCTGCCGTGTCTATGGAGCCATCTCTATTCCTCTATGCTCTTCTTCTGTGTGTTTTCTTCCCGGGGATCCAGCACCAAAAACTCCAACTGTCATTTTCTCTGTGAGTCCCCACCCACCAAGGGCCTACTGATGTGGCCCAATCAAATCCCTAATCATAATTTAATCAAGTAACAGTGAAATCTCTGAAGTTAATACAATCTAATATGCTCAGAGGAACAGACCAGTTCACAAACACAATCAAGTATCTATTTTTGGAATTCATAAACAATATCAAACTGCCACAGAAGCCAAGGTTTGCTGGTAGCCAATCTTCAGGGAGAAAGCATTGCCTTGATGATGCCTTGATTTGGACATTTTTCTCAGTCTCAAAACTGTAAGCTAATAAATTCCCATTTTTTAAATAATGATTTACTTAACCCAATATATGAAAAATATCCATTTCTACTTAACATGCAATCAATATTTTGAAAATTAATATTTTACATTCTTTTTTTTGTAGTAAGTCTTCCAGGTCTGGTGTGTATGTTACACTTACTACACACGTCAATTCAGACGAGCCACATTTCAAATGTCTGATAGCCACATGTGGCCAGCGCTACTGTATCAGACAGTGCAAGTTTAGAGGGCCTATAGCAAGAGCCTGGCTCATACGTGTGAGCTATTACAGTGGTGATGGTGGCTGTTACACAAACCCTCTGATCTGCACAGGCCGTGCCTCTGAGCTCATTTCCAATTCACACTTCCATGGTCTTGCTCTTGCTTTTCTCTGCCTACTGAAGCTATCAGGCTGATAGTAGGAGGGCAGAAGCTCTGGATTTTATTTCTTCCTAGGAGCCTACTTTAATGTGAGGTCCATCATGCCTTGTTTTCCTGTCTACTAATGGAGAACCCTTACACTTAGCTAACTTAATTACATTGAATCAACCCTAATATAATTAGCATGTCTGTGGGGGCTCCCCACTGGTGGGAGGGCATATTTTGAGTAAGTAGGGTTCAGAAAATGCCCCGTTGAGTCAGGAGGAGAAGCATTTTCCACGTCATTAGGCCTCCTATTGAGGAGGACAGAGGCAGCAGAAGTGTCCGTGGAAGGTGGTAAATAGGAAGGGGTTTCCAGGGCAGAGCTCAGAGTCTCTGCCGAACTTGAAGATGTCTTTCCATTGCTTTCATTTCAAATAAGTTTGGCTTGGAAGTACCTGAGGCCATTCAGTGAGGTTTCCTGCCCCATCCCCACAGCTACCTTCTCCTACCAAAATGAGGAATCAAAATGCTCTTTTCAGAGAGCTATGTCAGGCAGGCCAGATGCTAGGCCCACGCCCTTGGTGGCAACGAGCCACTTCTGCTCTGCTGCTGTCACAGGCTAATTGTGGTCTGGGGGTACTGCTGCTCTCCTACTGAGGGCATCTCAGAGCCTTGGCTTTGCCCTCCCAGGACTTGCGGCCC
>PVKH010023530.1:0-13833 GCA_004027955.1 Chaetophractus vellerosus
CCCCCCCGCTTGCTCTTGCTGTGTGTCCATTCTTGTGTTCCTCTCTGTCTGCTTTGTCTCCCCCCGTTGCCGCGACGTGCCGAGACCGGTCACCGTGCTTTGCCCCGCTTGTGGGTGGCTTCTGCTTCCATTCACGGCCGGCTCTGCTTCAGTTCGCGGGTGGCTGGCTGCGCTCCATTCGCGGGCGACCTGCCCTGCCCGTGGCGGCTTTGCCCTGTCCGTGGCAGCTTTTTGCCCTGCCCACGGAGGCTCTGCCCTTCTCAAGGCAGTCTGCCTGCTAGGAGAGGTCCCCGGGAACCAAACCCGGGGCCTCCCATGTGGTATACCGGCTCCCTTATCCACTGGGCTATACGGCCAGCCCCTGACTATTTTTCTTGATACTTTATGACTAACTCTTTGTAAAAGGGGCAGGTATTAAACAAATGCTTTTTTGAGTGTAGAGAACTACTGAACTCCATATTTTTTGAACATGCATACCTAGCAATAAACAATTTCAGACAGATGCTCCCATTATATGTGTATAATATTTAATCATATTTTATGAGTCTGAAGATGTGCTTTAAAAATCTTTTTTTTATTTTAAATTTTATTTATTCATTTACTTTATTCATTTTAACTTACTTTAATGGGATTAATTATGCATTCATTTTTTTAAACAGAAAAGCTAGGTGGCATACATAATGTAATATGTAAATCTGCTTAACCACGCACAAACTGCAGTATATTGCAGTACACAGAAATCATGACCAAGACCGTCACTGTTGAGCCTTCTGCATAATAGAACTCCTTCCTCTTCCCTCAGTTTAATTTACATATCTGACAAACCAAGTGAGAGTACTGGAGTTAATGTGTATTTAAATATTAGCAAAACTTAATGCATTATTTTTTCTTAAAGATAAATCTAAATATACACAGAATTTCTAGTATTTTCTTCTAGCAGTGTCTTAGTGGATTTACTTGTATATTCCCTGGTCTGCATGTACCCACTTTGTAGATCTTAGACATAGAAAGCTGTTGCAGGCTTAGTATCCTAGAAAAAAGACGTTAAAAAAAGTAGTGGGTATCACAGAAGATGGACATTGTGTTTTGAAGGATATATTTAGCTGTAAACATGCTAATGAGAAATAAATATTAGGCAGAGAAGCTGGTGCTACTTGATTAAAAGGGAAAGGAAAAGAGTGAGGTTAAAAAAAAACTTGGAGGAGAGTAAGATAGAGTACCTCATAAGAAACAGAAGAGTATTAAATTATGTGGTATTTCACAGATTATTATTATTTTTTACTAATTATTAAAGTTATGCTTGGTGGAAAATTGACTTGGTGAAGAAAGATTTAAAGTGAAGGTAGTAAGCATTTCCATCTTCTCTTCATGCCGTTCCTCTAATTCTATTTTTTATAGTTTTTAGTTACCTTGGAAATTTTCTGTGCATGTAATAAAAATACTAACTGCAACATTTATTGGCAGGTTAATCATTTGCTTGGCACTTTTTAAATCGTTATATTATTTTATTCGAGTATCACAACAAACCCATGAAAGGCAACATCATTCCCTGTCCTCTTTTTATGTATTAAAAAACTGAGGCACAGGGTAAAGTGACTTGCTCCAGGTTTCACTGCTGATAGACGTGAAGCAGAATTTGAACCTAGTCAGCTAGGTTTCACTGTTCATATTATTTTACCATTAAGCTGGACTGCTAATTTTGTAATATAAAAAATTAAGACTGTTGGAGGTACCCTAGAAATAAGCAGCACTGAAATGAAGTGTAGAACTGGAATGAAGAATGTAAGTATCACTGTATTATATTTCTTCCTTCTTAGGTAGATATTCTTCAGTGTTGTAGAGATTGCTTAATAATTGAAAATCATTCCTTGGTTTTCTAATTTGGTTTTGGAAAAAAATGTTTAAAAAATTCCCCTGTATTGTTTCTTTACTGGCTCAGCATTTCATTTAAGTAATCTTTTCTTTTTAAAAAATCAGTTGTAATTTAGTAACAAGAATTATGATAACTAATATTTTTAGAGAGTTTAAGAACTGGACACTTTGTCAAATACCTTGTATGCATAATCTCATTTAATGAAGACATCCCTATTTAAGTTGGCTTTATTAATATCATCACCATTTTATGGCTGCTCAGGTCTGATTTAATTTCATGTTAAAGATGAATAAAGTGAAGTTCAGGGAGGTTAATATCGTTGCCATATAATTATACAGCTTTTGGCAGCAGAAAACCTGGATTTGAACCCATTTCTTCCTGACACATTCACTATTTTTTTTTTTTATAAATACTTTTTTTTGTTGTTGTTACATATCCCTCCCCTTTCTGCTTGCTCCTGCTGTGTGTTCATCTTTTTGTGTTCTTCTATGTCTGCTTTGTCTCCCCCCACTGCGGCGACGTGCCGAGTCAGCTCACCGCGCAGGTGGCTTGCCCCGCTTGTGGGCGGCTCTGCTTCTGTTCCTGGGCGGCTTTGTTTCGTTAGCGGGCGGCTTTGCTCTGGTCCCCAGCGGCTCGCCCTGCCCGTGGTGGCTTTTTGCCCTGCCTGTGGTGGCTTTTTGCCCTGCCCGTGGTGGCTCTGCCCCACCCACGGCAGCTTGCCCTCCCAGGTGGTCTGCCCGCTCGGAGAGGTCCCCGGGAACCGAACCTGGGGCCTTCCATGTGGTGTACCACCGCCCTATCCACTGGGCTACAGCCGGCCCCCACATTCACTATTCACTGTGCTTCATTCACTCTCTCCACTTTAAATAACTCCTTCACAGTTTACATTCTAAAGAGGTAAATAAGTCTTTTCCTTGAAGTCACGTATCCAATAGTGTTGGCAATACAGTAGAATTAAATTTTTAGTCAAATAAGCAAAATGGTTCAGGATAATGATATTTCAGATGTATTTATTAGATTACTATGTGGTAATCCTGTTTGTACTTGTGTGTGAGGATGTTCTAATCCACACACACTAAAAACCAAAATTAAAAAAAAAAACCCCACAAACATATCCAAGGCTAGTATACTGTATTTTAGAAGCATTTTTCCTTATGACCCTCAGCAAATGTATACTTTGTATTACTTTTTATTTTTATTTTATTTTATTTTTTAGGTACTGGGGCAGGGATTGAACCCGGTACCTCGTATGTGGGAAGCTGGCGCTCAACTACTGAGTCACACCTTCCCTGAGTTGGCTCTCTCACCTGTTTACTTGTTTTGTCTTTTCTTTTTCTTATGAGGCACCAGAATCGAACGTGGGGCTTCCCATGTGGGAAGCTGGCACTCAACTGCTTGAGCAACATCTGCTCCCTATACTTTGTATTTTGACCTAGTACACGTACACATGTTCTCTTATTTATATATGGTACACTTTTCTCCCTATTCATTTCATTCCAGTAAAAAAAATTCAGTATTAGGTTACATGATAAGAAATGTGTTTAAAAAAAAGAAAACCTTCAAAAATAGGTCCACACAAATAATTAGCTCTGTACACAGTTATGCCCTGAGGGATAGCTCAAAAGACAGGAGGACCCTGGCATTACACTTCTCTTGGCTTTCATGTAACACACATACAAGCTGTTTGGGTGTGCCTAGGGCCCCTTGGGAGAAAAGTTTTATTTATATTGATGCTTATAAATAACCCATCAAGGAATAGATTTAAAAATGTAATGTGGGAAATGGAGCAGTTCACCTCTTAAGTCCAGGAGAATAAAGACTTTTAGGGAATTTTCCCTTTATATATAACCTGATTTTTTCTATTTCATTTGAAATCCATTTTGTCTTTAGAAACAATCATTCTAATATAATTCTTTCTGTGTTTGAAGATTATCTGGCTTATTTTCTAAAGATTACTCTTAATCCTGATATTTTATTGTCTTATTCTGTAAAATATATTTAATATTTTAACTATATATTCTTTTAAAAACCAGAGAATGACCTAAAATTTTCTATAGTTTCATTACCATGCTACAACCATAATTAGCGTTTTGACCTACTTTTAACTTTCTGTGCTTTATTAAATAATACTCTACATGTAATTTTGTAGCCTGCATTTTAGTTTATTGGTGTATCAAGGACTTTCCTGCATGTTATTCATAGTCTCTGTAAGCATTTTAAAAATGTTTTGATCACACATAACATTGATAATTTACATAATGCCTAGCAAGGGGTGGGGGTGTTTCCAAATTTTAGTTTTATAACTCTGTTGTGAACATCTTTGTACTTTTTCCATGTTTGGGATACTTAAGTAGCTTCCCAGAGTAGGCTATTAAGATAATGAATATTTCAAAATACTATGATGGCATTTTGTTGAATTTTCTGAAAATCCGTGTACAAGGTTGGTAGGTTTTCAGTTATCACTGTACTTACTGAATATAACTTTTTTTTCTCTAGGAAGAATGGTAACTTGTTTTACTTGGCTACTATTACTATAAAATTTTTTCTGTGTGGTTTAATGTTCTGTTATATCATTTTTTTTGTGACTTTTCTTGTGTCTTTTGACCTGTTGGAGACTGATATTTATTAGTAATTGTGATCATCAACCCTTCGAAATTAATACCTTTCTTTTTTAGCTGCTTTGATAAATATTTACTAGTCTTTAAGTAGATATTTAAATGCATTTTAAATGCAGGGATTGTTTAAATTTTTAAACCTCCTGGATTTAAAAATAAATAGAAAAAAAATCCCTTGTTTTATCCTTCTTGTAGACAGAAGAATATTTTTGTAGCTCTAATTATAAGGCTTCCAAAATTCTAATTTTACTCTGTAAACATTTAGTGGATGCCGATAGTAATAGTGACTACATTTATTGAGGCCCACCTGACTGTGTCCTTCTGTGCTAGGTGTTGGAGACTAAAGAAAAAAAGTTCTTTTTCACTGTCCTCATTTGGTGAGGAAGGAAAAAGCCATACATGGGTTATTATAATTTAGTAAATGCTGTGATAGAATTTTGAGTAATATATTGAGAGTGTACAAAGTAGTTAATACCTTCTAGAAGAATCAGAGAAGACTTCTAGAGCAGGTTAACTCTGAACTGGGACTCTTAAATAAAGGGAGACAGTTTGGAGTCATGAAAGGGCCTGAGATCTGCTTGGAGGCTGTGATTAGGTAAGTGTGACTGCAGTGTATATGTAGTGGAGCAGGAAAGGGGTGGTAGGGGTTGCAGAGTGTTGGAAAATGAGGTTGCCAGTTGGTAGAATTGTGCCAGATTTAAGGAGTTTGAGTTTTATTACATATGTAGTAAGGAGGGTACAGACCTATGTAAGCAGGAGAATGACATTAACTATATTTGAGTAGGAAGATAATTCTGCTCCTAGGGTTGAGGCTGGCTTGGATAGAATTCCAGGAGGAAGCTAGGATCTGGGAGATGGTTGCAGCAGTCCAGACAAAAATCATGTCCTATGACAGTGGGATGGAGAGGAGAGATCTTATTCAGTTAATACTTCTAAAATGGAATGAAGAGTTTCAGAAATTAGTTAGATGGACCAGTTATAGAAAGGTAGATATTTTCTATTATAGTCCCTGGAGTTATTCCTTTATAACTTAGATCTACATTGATTTCTGTTGATGTGTAGAATTGGGGCAGTTAAAGACCCTCTCTGAGCTTTGTGCTAAAGTACTTTGTACTTGTTAATGTTTCAGAGATGTTAGCGTGTGAAATATGTGCATCTTATGTTATATAAGGGTAAATGTGCTTTGATCTTTTCTATTTTTGTTCTGTTCTTGTCTATTTCATTTAAAAAGATTGGGTTCAACCCAATAAATTATTTTTAAGATAGACTTTGGGGTGGTAGCCTGTGTTTTGAAAAAACACAGCCATTTATTTAGGATTTATTTTATGCATTTCACCCTTTATGTAAAAGTGTAAATCTGCTTTGTCAATGGTGTTATTTCTATTTTCTTCCTAGAGTTGTCATTTAAAAAATTGAATAAGATTAATTTCGTGTACAGTTACAGATACATTAACATATTGTGGAACGCTTGAGTACTGTATGCATTTTTGCTTCCAGAGGGAATTGAAATACAATAATTTGCTTCTTCATTCAATTTTGATACTTAATTTCCAGTGTGAGAAATATTAATACTCCCTGGATATTTAATACACTGTTTAAGAGAATCAAAATTGGTATTGAGAAATGTAACACACATTCTTATAAAGAAAACTTCCAGTGTACAATGTCTTGGGATCTTGCTGTTCCTAAAGCTATGCTTCTGTCTTTGCTTTTTAGTCATATAATTGCTTTAATATGTTAAGAGCTAGCTAGAGATAACTGAGCTTTAAGGTTTTTTTTTTTTTTTTTTTTAGTGCATAGCACATTTCTAGAAATTGAGTAGTTCCCATTTCAGTAACCATACGGAAATCAACTAAAAATGGATCAAAGACCTAAATATAAGAGCCAGAACTATAAAACTCCTAGAAGAAAACGTAGGGAAGCATCTTTAAGAACTTTTTTTTCTTTTTAATATCCTTTTCATGGTTACTGCAGAAAATCATGGGTTAATTAATCAGTAGTTTCATCAAATAGGGCAAGGAAACATGTAAAATAAGTAAGGAGTACATGCACTTACCGGACAGGAATTGGTGCTGATAATGGTCAAGATGTGCCTTTTCACAGTAAAGCACTACTGCTTCCTTAGTTTAGCTTGCATCCAGAACCAATATGATAGCCTCAGGAAAGATACCTTGAAACTTCTCAAGTTTAACCTTGGCATACCTCTCACCTTGATGCCCTGCTCCTGAAGAGTGGTGAAACTTCCAGTTGGAGAGAAGCACATTCAGCATTGTCTGCATCCCCCTTTGTGCTGTGGCTTACTCGTCAACACAGTGACAGGGACCTTCCTACCTCCCTATCTCCCACAGGAGCCCTTTCCAACTCCAGGCATTTCTAACTATTAGGGAAATTCTTTATGATCTTTGGTTCCCTGTGGCCTCCACCTGCTGGTCCAACTTTAAGTCCTTCATCCTTGGGTTTAGACCTAAGTGAGCTGTGCTGTTGTTTACTCTGGAACCTTGACCAAGTTGTTCACCCTTTCTTATTCTCAGTGTCCTCATATTAAACACTGCACTTGGGTCTGGTTCTGTAGTGGGAAGTGGCAAAAGGAAGCATCAACCACTGCCTCCCCCTCCTTTTTTTACTACATTATATATATGTAGCAAACTCCCCAAACAGTCAACAGTAGTTGTCTTTATGTGGCTTATTTCTGCTTTTTAATTTTCTCTATTTTCTTCATTTTCCTTTATGAGCAAGTATTTTCTTTATAATGGAAATAAAAGAATTCCTTGGCCATGTGCCAACCTTTTTTTTTTTTTTTAAAGATTTATTTATTTTATTACATATCTCCCCTTCCCCCCACTGCGGCGACGCGCCGAGAGTGGTCACTGCGCAGGCGTGGCTTTCCCCGCTTGTGGGCGGTCTCTGCATCCGTTCACAGCCGGCGCTTGATTCAGTTTACGGGTGGCTGGCTGCGCTCCATCCGCGGGCGACCTGCCCTGCCCGTGGCGGCTCTTGCCCTGTCCGTGGCAGCTTCTTGCCCTGCCCACGGCGGCTCCGGCCCGCCCATGGCGGCTTGCCATTCTCAAGGTGGTCTGCCCGCTAGGAGAGGTCCCCGGGAATCGAACCCAGGGCCTCCCATGTGGTATGCCGACGCCCTATCCACTGGGCTATCGAGCCGGCCCCCATGTGCCAACCTTTTTGCCCCTTAAATATATAAAGACCAAGACTTTTCTTTTCTCACCCAAGCTGTGAGATCTTCCTAGGGCCCTTCATCTGATCACAGTATAACAACTAAACCAACTGCTGTCCTGCTTTCTGTGTAAGAAAATTTTCCTTATTCATCTCGTAAGCACATTTCACATCGTTTTTCCTGCTTAGTGATTCTGTATTGATTTTTCTAGATATAAGACATGCCATTCTTCTCAGACCGAGAATCCACTCAGTCTGAATTAAAGATTAGAATGTTATTTTATTCATGACATTTGTTAATCATCTTCAGTATTCTAGGCAAGTAAAATATTGTGGGTCTTTTTAAGAAGTAGTAGTTATATTTAAAGGTTAAGACAAAAGTTGAGACTGGAAGAGATAATTTATACATATAATTATTTCATTTAATTTTTTTGTCGTTTTGGTCACCTGGGTGAATTCCTTTGCTTTCTTTAAAAAGGAAAAATTCAGCAAAAATAGGATCAGAGTAATACCTTCATGAGTTAATTAAAATGAGTTAAAAGGATAGGAAAGTTTTCTGGATGGGACATCTGTTTTCCCTGTTGATTTATCCAATGATTTGTCTGATGTGATTGGATTTGATGTCTGTTTGCTTCCTCCAGAGCTCTTTTGAGAAGGATGTTTTCTTAGAAAAAGGACGTATATGAGTAGCTATGTTTCCCTCTTACAGATTTAAAAAGCTTCAAATTTTTTTTCTTCTAATGGACTAAATTAATGTGATGTTATTGAAATAGATTTGTAGCTGTATCAACCAAAACAAAGAACCAAACTATTCTTAGGTTTTTATTTTGAATTTTAAGAAATTATCTTCCTTTAAGTTTATAGATCATATTCATTTTATGTACATTAATGTACAGTCTTGTATTTTTGAATGTGTTTAAAGATGTGGTAGGAGTTTGATTTCTGTATTAGAATGTATCCTTTTTGTTCCAAATTAGGCCAAATATGATTGTGTTCCCATCCCAGGAAAAAATACCTCCAAAGACATTGATAGTTAATTAACACAGGTATAGAAAAATTAAGAGGTGCTTACATGATAAGTAAATTACTGGGTTTATTAGTAGTGGAGGTTAACCATTTTAAAAAATAAAACTTTTTTTTTTCCCCGATTATCTAAGTAAATTGAAAAGACAAAAGGAAAAGCATAAAGTCAGAGAAATCAACAGTAAAAAATAAAGTGAGCAAAAACTAAAATTATGGATAAGACAGAAAAAAGTCAAATAAACCAAGTAAGAATAGACAAGATTAGTGAAAATAAACATTTAAAGAGTAAAGTTAGGTAAAAAAAAAAAAAAAGATTAGAGATGTTGCTCAAAATTGTAAGGAAAAGTCAAGCTAAGTGTAGTAAGATGCTGTTAAATTTATATTGCAATATAGTTAAGGATGTTAAAGTCAATTAAAATAATACAGAATAATTTTAAATGTCAAGAGAGTAGGATATAGTGGAAAAAATCGACCTAACAGTTTTAATAAGACATTTTTAGTAAGATTGATATCCAGAAGCAGAAAAGAGAGTTCTTTGGTTAGTGAAAGCTGCAAATTCAGCATTGAATTAAAATATGTTTGATGTACCTTTTAGATCACATTGATCTATTTCAGTTATTTGGGACAGAAATTCACCCTTTTATATTCAACATGTATTTTTCACAAGGTCAAAAAAAATATCTTCTACCTACAAACATTATATATGTATATTAACTATTGCATATTTTCCTTTATAGGCCCAGATTATTCTTCCTCAGGATGGTTACCTGGTAATGAATCATTGTGGCAGGCCACAACTGTTCCATCTAATCATCGAAATAATCCTAACAGGAGACATAGTATAGCGTCTGACAGTGGAGACACTGGCATTGGAACTTCCTGTTCTGACAGTGTGGAAGGTGAGCTAAAATTTTGAGCTTTTAGACATGAATCTTTGGAGAATGGTTGTGATATGGGAATATTCAAGGGATATGTTTCATTATTCCAAACTAAGAAATTATAAAGCAATGTTTGAATATTTAATATTGTTCAATGTTGCTATATCTCAAATGAAATGGTCCCCTGGTCATACAATTCTTCCTTCACTTAAAATTTAAAAAAAAATTTTAGTAACATATTCAGCCTAAAATTATTCCTTTTAACCACGTGCAGAAATATAGTTCAGTAGTGTTAATTGCATTCACAATGTTCTCTTTATCATTTTTTAAATTAAACTTTTAATTTCAAGATAATTATGGACTCACATGCCAGTGTAAGGTAAAATTTAGAGAGACTCCCTATACTCTTTCCAAGTTTCCCCCAATGGTAACATCTTGCAAAACTCTAGTATATTATCTTTTTTTTTTTTTTTTAAAGATTTATTTATTTTATTACATATCTCCCCTCCCCCCCGCTGAGGCAACGCGCCGAGACTGGTCACTGCGCAGGTGTGGCTTTCCCTGCTTGTGGGCGGCTTCTGCTTCCATTCACGGCCGGCTTTTCAGTTCGTGGGTGGCTGGCTGCGCTCCATTCGCGGGCGACCTGCTCTGCCCGTGGCGGCTTTTGCCTGTCCGTGGCAGCTTTTTGCCCTGCCCACGGCGGCTCTGGCCCGCCCATGGCGGCTTGCCATTCTCAAGGTGGTCTGCCCGCTAGGAGAGGTCCCCGGGAACCGAACCCGGGGCCTCCCATGTGGTATGCCGGCGCCCTATCCACTGGGCTATCCAGCCGGCCCCCTAGTATATTATCATCATCAGGATATTAACATCAATAATCAAGATAAAAAATATTTCCATAGCTTCAAGAATTTTTCATGTTGCCCTTTATAGCCGTATCCAGTCACCTCTTTGCCCCTTCCCCACACATTTTCTCTGGAAATTCATTGAGTTATTGTGTCTGTCAATAATTTATTCCTCTTTATTGCTGAATAATATTTCATGGTATGGATGGACCACTGTTTAACCATTGACCTGTTGAAAGACACCTGGATTGTTTGTAGTTTTTGACTATTATGAATAAATCTGCTATAAACATAGGCATTCGAGTTTTAGTGTGAACATATATCTTCATTTCTCTAGGGTAAATGCCCGGGAGTGCAATTTCTGGGTGGTTTGGTAATTGCAAGCTTAGGTTTTAAAGAAATGGCTACAGTATTTTCTAGAGTGAATGTACCATTCCCACCAGCAGTGTGTGTATGTGCTATTCACTTTTCTCTGCATTCTTGCTAACATTTGGAGTTGTCCCAGTTTTTAATTTTAGCCATTTCTCATAGGTGTGTAGTGATATCTCATTGTGGTTTTAATTTTCATTTCCCTAATGGCTAATCATGTTGAACATTTTTTTATGTGCTTATTTGCCACTCTTCTTGTGTTTTGCCCATGTTCTAATTGGGTTGTTTCATTTTTTACTGTTTAGTTTTGAGTTTTTAAAAATATACTTTAGCTACTAATCCTTTGTCATATGTATAATTTGCAAATATTTTCTCCCATTGTAGGCTGTCTTTTAATTCTCTTAATAGGGACTTTTGCAGAACAAGTGTGTTTTGATGAAGATCATTTTATCAATTTTTTCTTGTATGGATTACGGTTTTGGCGTCAAGTCTAAGAAGAGTTTGCCTAGATCTTGAAGATTTCCTCCTCTTTTTTTCCTAGAGGTTTTATGTTTTACTACCCCTCCCCCCCATGGCTCCCTCATCTGTCTGTTTGGTGTCTACTTGGTGTGTCTGCTTGTTGTCTGCTCATTGTGTCCACTTGTCTGCACATCTTCTTTAGGAGGCACCGGGAACCAAACCCGGGACCTCCCATGTGAGAGGTGGGTGCCCAAACACTCGAGTCACATCTGCTCCCTGTTCGTTGCATCAGCTCGTCTTCATTAGGAGGCATTGGCAACTGAACCCTGGACCTCCCGTGTGGGAGGTGGGCACCCAACTGCATGAGCCACATCCACTCCCTATGTTTTACTTTTAAGTCCATGATCCATTTTGAGTTAATTTTTGTATAAATGTTTGAGTTTGGAGGCCCCCAAGACTTATCCTCAAGTAGAATGATAAAGTAGAAGGGCTCACAGAACTTGGAAAAACCGTTATACTCATGGCTATGGTTTATTTCAGCAAAAGAATACAGATTTAAATCAGCAACAGAAAAAGGTGCATAGGGTAGGATTTAAGAGATGCTAGGTACAAGTTTCTAGTTGTTCTTTCCCAGTGGAGTAGTGCAGGCAGCACTTATATCTCCTAGCATCTATGCGTGACAATATGCACAGAGTATTTGCCAACTAGGAAAGCTCATTCAAGCCTTGGTGTCCAGGATTTTTATTTGGGATTGGTCACATAGGTATGGCCGACCACCTGCATGGCTGACTTTAGCCTTCAGTCCCAACTGAGATCAAGCTGATACCACATGGCTCTAGGTCCCCACCATAAGTCACATTATTAGCTTAGATTATCTGGAGTAACTCCAGGCCCCCAGGTAAACAAAGGTACACTTTATCAGACACAAGATATCTAAGGGTTTAGATTTTACTTCCTAGGAGCTGGGCAAGGACCAAACCTTTCTTTGGAATGTGCAGGGTATGAACAACCCAGATTGGCTGAGTTAGTCCTTTAATGGGCAGTGTGAGATTTAGATTGAGTTTTCTTTTTTTTTTTTTTTTGCCTAAGGATATCTACTTGTTCTACTACCATTTGTTGAAAAGGTATTTTCCCTCTACTGAATTGCTTTTGCAACTTTGTCAAAAACCACTTGGGCATATTTATGTGGATCTGTTTCTGGGTTCTAAGTTATGTTCCATTGATTTTGTTTTTTGTTTGTTTGTTTTGGGGAGGTACCGGAGATTGAACATGGGAAGCAGGTGCTCAACCATTGAGCTACATCTACTCCCCAATGAGAGTTGGTTTTTTAATTTGTTTGTTTGTTTTGTTTGTGTTGTTTTGTTTTTAGGAGGTATTGGGTATCAAACCGGGACCTCGTACATGGGAAGCAGGTATTCAACCACTTGAGCTACATCCACTACCAGATCTGTCCATTGATTATTGGACTATATATAATAAGTCTTGAAATCAAGTAGACTGATTCTTCCCATATCTCTTCTAAAAATTATTTTAGCTATTCTAATTCCTTTACCTTTGCATATAAGTTTTAGAATAATCTTGTTTATATCTACAAAAAATCTTGCTGGAAATTTGATAGAAATTTTGTTAAACCTATATATCAATTTGGGGAGAATTGACATCTCTACTCTTTAGTCTTCCAATCCATGGACATAGTATGTCTCTCCATTTGTTTAGATATCTTATTGTTGTGTAATTTTCAACATATATGTTCTGTATATGTTTCATTACATTTACACCTAAGTACTTCAGATTTTTTTTTAAAAACATTTTCTTTTTTTTGGCTTTTGTTTTTTTTTGTTACATATCCTTCCCCTTTCTGCTTGCTCTTGCAGTGTGTTCATTTTTTGTGTTCTTCTATGTCTGCTTTGTCTTCCCCCGCTGCAGTGATGCGCCGAGTCAGCTCACTGTGCAGGCGGCTTGCCCTGCTTGTGGGCGGCTCTGCTTCCGTTCCTGGGCGCCTTTGCCCTGTTCGCAGGCAGCTCGCCCTGCCCGTGGCGGCTTTGCCCTGCCCACGGTGGCTCTGCCCCGCCCATGGCGGCTTGCCTTCTCAGGCGGTCTGCCCGCTCGGGGAGGTCCCCGGGAACCGAACCCGGGGCCTCCCATGTGGTGTACCGGCGCTCTATCCACTAGGCTACAGCCGGCCCCAGTACTTCAGTTTTTGGAGTGATTTTAGATTTTGTTTGGTATTTGTATCTTTTGTTACTATATAGTAATACAGTTGTGTTTCATATTGTTTATCTGGTATCCTGTGACCTTGCTGAACTCTCATTAGTCCTAGGAGTTTTTGGTAGATTTCTGGGGATTTTCTACATAGTCATGTCATTTGCCTATAGGATAGTGTTTTTTTCTAATATCTATGCCTTTTATTTCCTTTTCTTAACTTATTGCAGAGGTTAGAACATTTAACATAATGTTGAATAAAAGTGATGAGTGATTGAATAAGAGAGACTGTTCCTGATTGTGGTAGATTGCACTATATACTCCTAAAAAGACATTTTCTTCATCTTGTTTCTGTGGGTTTGAACCCTGTTCTAGTCAGGGTTCTCTCGGGAAACAGAATCAAC
>PVKH010023531.1:0-13822 GCA_004027955.1 Chaetophractus vellerosus
CTCCCCCCCCCCCAAGATCTTGAAGATGTTTCCCTACATTATTTTCCAGGAGTTTTATGGTCCTGGCTTTTATATTTATGACTTTGATCCAATTTGAGTTGATTCTTGTATAGGGAGTGAAATAGAGGTCCTCTTTCATTCTTTTAATTATGAATATCCAGTTCCCCCAGCACCATTTGTTGAAGATTCTGTTCTATCTTAGAAAAGTGGACTTGATAGGTTTATCAAAAATCAGTTGACTATTGAGATGCAGGTCTGTTTCTGAACTCTCAATTCGAGTCCATTAATCAATGTGTCTATCTTTATGTCAATACCATGCTGTTTTGACCACTGTAGGTTTATAATACACCTCAGGGTCAAGAAGTGTGAGTCCTCTGACTTTTCTTTTCTTTTTAAGGATGTTTTTGGCTATTCGGGACCCCTTTCCCTTCCAAATAAATTTGGTCATTGACTTTTCTATTTCTGTAAAGTAGGCTGTTGGAATTTTGATTGGGATTGCATTGAATTTATAAATCAGTTTGGGTAGAATTGACAGCTTCACTATGTTTAGTTTTCCAATCCATGAACATGGAATGTTCTTCCATTTGTTTAGGTCTTCTTTGATTTCTTTTAGCAGTGTTTTGCTAGTTTTCTGGATACAGATCCTTTACATTCCTAGTTAATTTAATTCCTAGATATTTGAGTCTTTTTGTTGCTATTGTAAATGGGCTTTTTTTCTTGATTTCCTCCTCAGCTTGCTCATTAGTAGTATATAGAAACACTACTAATTTTTGCATGTTGATCTTGTATCCTGCCACCTTGCTGAGGTCATTTATTTGCTCTAATAGCTTTGTCGTAGTTATTTTGGAATTTTCTAAATATAGTCTGTCATCTGCGAATAGTGAGAGGTTTTACTTCCTCTTTTCCAATTTGGATGCCTTTTTATGTCTTTTTCTTTCCTAAGTGCTCTAGCTAGAACTTCTAGCACAATGTTGAATAAGAGTGGTGACAGTGGGCATCCTTGTTTTGTTCCCTATCTTAGAGGGAAAGCTTTCAACCTCTCCCCATTGAGTACAGTGTTGGCTGTGGGATTTCCATATCCATATATAGTATGCCCTTTATCATGTTAAGGAACTTTCCTTTTATTCCTGTATTTCAAAGGACTTTATCAAGAAAAGATGTTGGATTTTGTCAAATGCCTTTTCTGCATTCTATCAATAAGATGATCATGTGTTTTTTTTCCCAGTTTGTTAATATGGTGTATTACATTAATTCATTTTCTTCTGTTGGACACGTTTGCATACTAGGAGTAAAACCCACTCGCTCCTGGTGTATAATACTGTTGGATTCTATTTGCAAGTATTTTGTTGAGAATTTCTGCATCTTTGTTCATTAGAGAGATGGGTCTGTAATTTTATTTTCTTGTAATATCTTTATCTGGCTTTGGTATTAGGGTGATATTGGCTTCATAAAATATGTTGGGTAATTTTCCCTCCTTTTTACTTTTTTGGATTGGTATTATCTTCTGGAAATGTTTGGTAGAATTCACCTGTGAAGTCATCTGGTCCTGGAATTTTCTTTGTTAGAAGGTTTTTGATGGCTGATTCAATTTTGTGTGATTGGTTTGTTGAGTTTCTGTATTTCTTGTAGAGCCAATATAGGTTGTGCATTTCTAGGAATTTGTCCATTTCATCTAGGTTGTCTAATTTGTGGGCATGCAGTTTTTCACAATATCCTCTGATGATCCTTTTTATTTCTGTGAAGTAGGTCATAATGGCTCTTCTTTATTTTTTGATTTTATTTATTTGCATCTTATCTTTTTTTTTCCTTTGTCTAGCTTAAGAATTTGTCAATTTTATTGATCTTCTCAAAGAATCAGCTTTTGGGTTTTTAAAATTTTCTCTATTTTATTTTGTTCTCAATTTCATTTATTTCTGCTCTAATCTGTGTTATTTCTTTAGTTCTGTTTGCTTTAGGATCAGTTTGCTATTATTTTTCTAGTTTCTCCAGATGTGCAGTTAGGTCAATTTTAGCTTTCTTCTTTTTTAATATAGGCATTTAAGGCTATAAATTTCCCTCTCAACACTGCCTTTGCTGTATCCCATAAGTCTTGATAAATTGTGTTCTTGTTTTCATTTGTCTCAAGGGATCTACTAATTTCTCTTGCACTTTCTAATTGTTTAGGAATGTGCTGTTTAACCTTCATATATTTGTGATGTTACCCTTTCCCACCTATTATTGATTTCTATCTTCATTCCATTATGATCAGAGAAATGCTTTGTATATTTTCAGTCTTTTTAAATTTATTGAGAACTGTTTTGTGACCTAACATGTGGTCTATCCTGGAGAAAGATCCATAATCACTTGAGAAGAATGTATAACCTACTAATTTGGAGTGCAGTGTTCTATATATGTCTGTCACATCCAGCTCATTGATCATATTGTTCAAATTCTCTGTTTCCTTTTTGATCTTCTGTCTAGTTGTTCTATCTATTGATGTGGGTGGCTTTTTGAAATCTCCAGCTATTACTGTAGAGACATCTGTTTCTCCTTTCAGTTTTGCTAGAGTTTGCCTCATGTATTTTGGGGCTCCCTGGTTAGGTGCATAGATATTTATGACTGCTACTCCTTACTGGTTGATTGTCTTTTTATTAATATATAATGGCCTTCTGCATCTCTTATCACTTCTTTTGCATTTAAATTCTGTTTTGTCTGACTCCAGTATAGCTACCCTTGCTCTCTTTTGATTACTGTTTACATGAAATATCTTTTTCCAAGCTTTCACTTTCATTTTATTTGCATCTTTGAGTCCAGGGTGAGTCTCCTGCAGACAGCATATGGATGGCTCATGCTTTTTTTATCCATTGTGTCAGTCCATGTCTTTTTATTGGGCAGTTTAATCCATTAAGATTCAATATTATTACTGTAAAGGCATTACTTACTTCAACCATTTATTTTTTGGCTTTCATATATCATATCTTATTTTTGTCTGTCTTTTTACGCTTTTGGTTACCCTTTCTGATAGTCTTCACTTCTGTACTCTCCTCTATACCTCTCTCTTCTGTCTTTTCTTTTCTGCCTGCAGAACTCCTTTTATTATCAATTGCAGAGCCAGATTCTTGTTTATGAACTATCTTAGTTTCTGTTTATCTGAGAGTATTTTAAACTCACTGTCATATTTGAAGGACAGTTTTGCCAGATAAAGAATTCTTGGCTGGCAGGTTTACTCTTTTAGTACTTTTATTATTATCATCCCACTACCTTCTTGTTTCCATGGTTTCTGAAGAGAAATCTGCACGGAGTCTTACTGGGTGTCCCTTGTATGTCATGTTTCGCCTCTCCCTTGCTTGCTGCTTTCAGAATTTTCTCTTTATCTTTGGCATTTGGCATTCCAAATATTATGTCTTGGGGGCCGGCTGTAGCCCAGTGGATAGGGTGCCGGTATACCACATGGGAGGCCCCGGGTTCAGTTCCTGGGGACCTCTCTGAGTGGGCAGACCGCCTGAGAAGGCAAGCCACCACGGACAGGGCAAAGCCGCCACGGGCAGGGCGAGCCGCCTGCGAACGGAGCAAAGCTACCTGCGAATGGAGCAAAGCCGCCCACAAACGGAGCAAAAGCCACCCGGGAACGGAAGCAGAGCTGCCCACAAGGAGGGCAAGCCGCCTGAGCAGTGGGCTGACTCGGCGTGTCGCTGCAGCGGGGGGAGACAAAGCAGACTTAGAAGAACACAAAAAATGAACACACAGCAAGAGCAAGCAGAAAGGGGAGGGATATGTAACAAAAAAAATATTATGCTTGGAGTAGGTCTATTTGGATTATTCTTTTTTTTTTTTAAATATTTATTTTTATTTATTTATATACCCCCCCCCCCCACCGCTGCTTGTTCTTGCTGTGTTCATTTTTGCTTTTGGCGTTCTTCTGTGTCTGCTTGTCTCCCCCCGCTGTGGCATCCCACTGAGTCGGCTCACCGCGCGGTGGCTTGCCTGATCGCGGCGGCTTGGCTGCTTCATGGTGGCTTTGCTTGCTTTCGGCGGCTTGCCAGCCCGCGGCGGCTTGACTGCTTGAGGAGGCCCCAGGAACCGAGCCCGGGGCCTCCCATGTGGTAAACCAGAGCTCTACTAATTGAGTCACAGCAGGTTCCCTATTTGGATTATTCTGATTGTAGTATGCTGCGCTTCCAGGACATGTATTTTCATGTCTTTCATGAGAGTTGGGAGATTTTCGGCCATTATTTCCTCAAGTACTCTGTCTTCCCCTTTTCCCTTCTCTTCAGAAATTCCCATAACACCTGTGTTGGTGTGCTTCATACTATCATTCCACTCCGTGAGCCCATGCTCAATTTTTTCCATTCTTCTCTCTGTTCTTTTCTCTTTCCATTTTCAGCTGTTCTTTCCTCTACGTTGCTGATTCTTTTATCTATGATTTCAAATCTGTTGTTGTATGCTCCATTGCCTTTTTAATCTTACTTATTGTGTCTTTCATTCCCATAAGCTCTATTATTTTTCTATTCAAGTTTTCAAAAAATTTTTTGGGCTTACCCAGTGTCTTCTTTTTTATTTTTTAAAGCAATTTTATTGAGAGATATTCACATCCCATACAATCCATCTAAAGTGTACATTCAAGAGCTTTTGGTATAATTACAAAGTAAAATATAGTCACCCATTGCTTTCTTATTTTCTTTTAAAGATATTTATTTATTTAGATTCCTCCCCCCATCCCTGAGATGGCCCTGTCTGTTTGATTGTTGTTTTTGCTCATTGTCTGCTTGTTTCTTCTTTAGGAGGCACTGGGAACCAAACCTGGGACCTCCCATGTGGGAGGTGGACGCCCAACTGCTTGATCCACATTTGTTTCCTGCATGTTGTTTTTTGTTTTGATTTTGCTCATTGTCTGCTCATTGTTTGCTCATTGATTTTGCTCATTGTTTGTGTATTGATTTTGCTTGCTGTCTGCTTGGGTTTTTCTCGTTGTCTGCTCGCTGTTTTTTTCTCATTTTCTGCTTCTTGTTTTTGCTCAATATTTGCTCATTGCTCGTTTGTTTGTCTTCTTTAGAAGGCACTGGAAACCAAACCCAGGACCTCCTTTGTGGGAGGCGGGCACCCAACTGCCTGAGCCACATCCACTCCCCCCATTGTCTTCTTAATGTCTTTTATTTATTTAGACATATTGTCCTTCATCTCCCTGATTTGATTTAGATTTGTATGAACACCATTGATTAGTTGTTTTAAGTCCTGTCCTTGCCTGGAGCTTTGATTTGTTCCTTTGCCTGAGCCATATCTTCCTTTTTCTTCGTATGGCTTGTAATTTTTTCCTAATGCCTAGGCATCTGATTATGATGGTGAGTTTACTTGGATGGACAATTTCTTTCTCTTTCCTAGGGATTTGCTTTTAAGTAGTTGTGTGCTGCCACTATTCTTTGATTCTTGGCTCAACTAATCATAGATCTTTAGGACTGCCTGTATTTAACTGCTCAAACCAGGCGAAGGACCCAACAATGGGGGTACAGGCCAGTTTCCAAGAACCTTTTGGGTGGTGTATCAAAGGCACCTGATTACCTCTTTTATTTTCTTCTTCTTATTTTTCTCTTCTTTTTGTGTACTTTTTTGGGTCTGTCAGCACTCTTTGTCAGATCTCTCAGTTCAGACCCCAGATGCTAGGAGAGGAGTATATTCACTGTCACCCTTTCTGGGTGAGTGGTGCAGAAGCAGTGTCCCTGAGGGCAGGCCAGACCCAGCAAATAAACTGTCTCAGAGGCTGCTCTCTTCCCTTGGCCAGCAGCACCCTCCCTCCCTCTGATTCCTCAGCAACCAGTCCAGGGTAGTAGGGAGGGTGTTTGAGAAGGCAGATTATTTTTAGATCCCTGCTAAACAGTTTGGTTCTCAGGGCAAACAATGTCACACCTCCACCGAGTCTGGAAGTGTGCAACCACTGGGATGCAACAGTCCAATTTGCTGTCCAAAACCTGAGTTTGCTGTAGGCTATGTCCCTTTCTTAAGAGAACCCCTGCAACCCCCTCAGTCCGTAGCTGCCAGCTAGGGACAGAGTGAAACAAACAGCAGTGGGTTTTTGCTCTGAGGGTGGGGGAATGGATACCAGCAGCTGCTACTGCAGTTTTACTCACGGGATTTTTCCAGCCTGCCAAGACTCCTTTCCTTCACCCCTCTGTCTTCTGGATGGTGTCTAGCCTTCTCCTGGTGTCCTAAGCCCTAAAGCAGTTTTCCGGTCAGTTAATGCCTGTCCTCTAGCTATTTTTCTGGGAGAGAAGCTAACCCTCTGCCTCTCTAACCCTCCATCTTTCTGAAAGTCTTAATTGTGATCCTTTGTGTGCTGATTTGTCTTTTGTGGACCCCAGAAAATCCTGTTCTTAAAGTGAACCCATTCCTGTGCCTGTAAACCTATTGTAGATGGGAACTTTTGATTAGATTCAGTTAAGGGTCCTTTTGATTAAATCACTTTTGATTTGATCACTTCAGTTAAGGTCTTTGATTAGATTGTGGGACCCAGGGTGGGTCTTAATCCTTTACTGGAGTTCTATATAAACAGAAGAGAGGGGAAAAGAAAGCTGCCATTTTACCTTGCCATGTCAGAGAGGACTCCAGGACCTCCTGCAGCTTCAGAAAGAGAAAATGCTGCAGTGGCAGAGAGAAGCCACAGATGGAGCACCTGGAAGCATAACTAGCCACAGGCCCAGATGAGAGGGGAGAGACTAGCAGGCTGGCTTATGCCGGACCATGTGCTTGATTGCCCACAGCTGAGCTCCTAGGGAAAGTCTCTCTAGATGACACTACCATGTGCCTGATCACCGTCAGCTGCAACTTGGTGAGACAGCATCTCTTGATGATACCTTGATTTAGACATTTCACGGTCTTGGAACTGTAAACTTCTACCCTAATAAATCCCCATAATAAAAGCCAACTCATTTCTGCTATCTTGCATTGGCAGCCTTCATCAAAATATGACACTTTATAACCCATCATCACACAGGCTGTGAGAGCTGCTACAGATATCTTCTGCTTGACCTGAAACACAGTGCTGGGGGTGATGCTAGCTTCAGATGAGGAAGTTGCTGGAAGCATTCTTATTATAGTATACATATAGGTTACAAATAGTGTTTTGAAGATTGAATTAATTCAGAGGAGTCGAATAGGATTTTCCTGGTCATCAAATTCAGCACAGTCACCATATTTTACTATTTAGGTCGAAACTACTGTTGAATAGGAACAGAATTTGTAAGCATAATTTTGGATGGAGAGAGAGCAAGAATGGCGATTAGCTCATTAGTGGTGGATAACGGTCAGGAATTTCATCTGCTATGAAAGGGACACCAGGAAGTCGTGGCTCTGTGCAGTGATACCAGCATGCTCTGTTTCTTTTGATGGGTAATTAGTCACAAATTAGGTGTCACTTCTTGATACATATGAAGACTGAACACATTGGAACAACTTTTAGTGCTCCTTTATAGTCTTGTCTCCCTTTATAGTCTTTATTAGTTTTTCTTTCATCTTACCTTATAACAGTCCCTTGCCATGGCCCATTTCATTCAATAAGTAATTATACATGTAGTGTCCCATCATTTGTCCAGCTTGGGCAGGGGGTTGTTTGCTTGTGGAGTGAGTTTGAGGATGGAAAGGAAAGCCTGATTTCTGCATGAATGTCTTTGAGCCTTGATATTTAAGGTAGCAGTTTATGGTAGATGTTCTCTGCCTATACCCTGAAGATATCTTCTACAGAAAGTCATTTCTTAGGGATCCTGTCATTTTGTATATTTCTTATGTTAAATGTAAACATTAAAACAAACAAGCATCAAACCTCTAAGTTTTATTGGCTCACACACCATCTTAATTGCTTTACAAAGAACATCTCATGGAATCCTTACAAAACCGTTCAAAACTTAAGTTTTTATTGAGCATCTCCTGTGGAGTGAGTTGCTACAAAGGTGTGTCATGGGAACACAGATTCAGGGTACCACAGAAGCTTTCAGCAAATGATTCATTTATTACTTGTATTGAATAAAGAGTTCAGAAAGGACAAATGATCTCTTTGTCACTTATTCAACACAAAGAGTTCAAAAGAGCAGGGAAAGAAATCCCATCATGGCCAGTCTACCGAGGGCCAAAAGCTGTGCCAGGTCAGGGTTGATAGATGGAAGCCCTGTATGCCCTATTTTGTGCCTGAGAAGAGAGACCAATCTATACTCTCTCCGTATGGTTTTTATCCATCTGGGGGGTAGGGGAAGAGGGCCCTGCCACTGAGAATTCCTGTTCTGATAAGCATCTGGGGCTCCTTGTCTACAGCTTCAGGTTTAAGGTCTGGCCGGGCCTTTTCATTAGACTTACTATCTCCTCCAGTTTCTGAAACAGCACACAATAGAAAAGGAGGCAGGGTTAGCGGAAGGTCAGGCGATGACTGCTTAGTGTATGTTTGTGATTTCTCCAGGGAAGAAGATGGGGGTAGGTGAATTCTGGGCAATGGCTGCTTAATAGATGTCTGAGACTTCTTTAATATCCACTATGTGCCAAGCATAGTCTAAGCACTAGGAACATAGCAGTAAATAAAAAAGACAAAGCCATCACTCTCAGGGAGCTTAAATTTTAATAGGGAATACAAAAATAAAGAACAAATAGGCCAAGAAGTACCTCATCCCGGATGCCTGTGGGGTGAAGTATATCCTCAATTGCGGCCTCTTGGACAAGTGGCGGGCCCTGCACTTGTGAGAGTTTTGCCAGCACTGCCCTCACCCAACCTGCGCCCTCCAATAAATGACTTCCTGGCCGTCTATGTAAAAAAAAAAAAAGAACAAATAGATATATAACATAACATTAGACCCATGTGTATTATGAGTGAAATTAAAGTAGGGTAAAGGAATAGAAAATGATGAAAGTTGTTATTATAGGATATGTATTTTATCTTATAGGAAAGCCTCTATAAGTGGGAGACATTTGAGCAAAGGCCAGAATAAAGCGAGCCTTGGTGTAATGGTTTGAGTTTTATGTAATTATGAATTCCAAAAATATAAATTGGATTATGCCTGTAAACTCATCTGTTCATCTGGGCATGATTGGTTTACGATTAGGGCGTTGACTGGGCTGCAGTGAGTAGGGCATTGAGCCCCACCCCTCGGTGGGTGTGGTCTCAAGTTTAAAAAGCAAGACAGATTGAGAGAAGCAGATTGGAGAAGCAGTTCTGATGTTGGAGTGAGCCGTTCGCCCGATAGTCTACAGCTGGCCTTGTGGAGAGACGCAAAGGCGTAGAGAACTTCATGGTCTACAGCTGAACTTGTGGAAGAAACAGAAGCTAAGCCTGGAGAGAAACACAGCCCCGGGAACAGAGGAACCCAGAAGCCTGGACCCTGGAGACTTCGGCAGCTGTCTTGCTCCAACATGTGTACTTTGGTGAGGGAAAAACTTTATGCTTTGTGGCCTGGTAACTGTAAGCTTCTACCCCAAATAAATACCCTTTATGAAGACCGACCAATTTTGGTATATCTCAAAAGGTACCCCTGTGGCTGACTAAAACACATGGGGATATCTGGGAAGAGTTATATGAGATAGGTATTATTTTTTTCATTTAATATTGATTAGAAAACTGAAGATATGAAAAGTAAAGTAACCCATCTAAGGCCACGTAACTAGTATGTTGTAGAGCTGGGATTAGACCTCAAGGCTGTCTTGATTTTCGAGCCCATGCCTTCTCCACAGAGGGCTCTGTTGTCAGGGGTTTAGAGTCCTATAACAGTATAGGCTGGCATGAAATTAAGAGTTAGATTGTATGGAAGAGATTGCCTATACTGTGGTAGCTAAGAGAAGGCAGGGGAACAGTTGAGGAAGAGTCTTGCACAGAAAGGTTTCTTGAAGGATAGGAGAACTTGAGTTGGGCTTTTAAGCAATGAGAAAAGGTAGATTCAAAGAGGATGTGACATAAGGTGAGACAAACAACACAAGTAAGTGCTCAGAGGCAAGAAAATAACAGGTCTTATACTTGGGACATGAGGAAACTTGTGACACAAGAGAGAGGATTTTAGTAACATTTGAGAACTAAAGGTGGATGGGTAAATTATAAAGTGTCTTGAAAGCCAAGCATTGGAATTTAAACTAGTTGAGACACTGGGTGGGAAGAGAATAGGAGCCATAAAAAGTTTTAGAGGAAGAATATAAAACAGAACATTTGCCATATTTATTCTTATTTTTTTCTTTTTGGAGGTACTGGTGATTGAACCCAGGACCTTGTGCATGGGAAGCAGGTGTTGAACCACTTAGCTATACCTGCTCCGCCTACTTTTTTTTTTTTTTAAAGCCTTACACATTATCTACTTATCCTCTACTCTTATACGTGAGGAAATTAAATCTTTTAGAAGTCACAAGGGTCTCCTGACTCTGCCAGCATTAGACTGGTGTTCTGAGAAGGTTAATCAGGCAGTTTTTCTGAGTTGACTGAAAGGGAAGGAAGCAAATTCTATAACCAGAGAGGCCAGCTAGGAGGCTTTTTACAACAAGGGCTACAGTGTAAGATAGGTATGGGTTCAAGTTTTACTACTAATTATATGAGCTAAAGGCAAAGGTTTAACATTTTTGGGCATCAATTTCCTCACCTATAAAATGGGGCTAAAAATATGTACTAGAAAAGATTGTTATAAAAAGTAAGTAAAAAGATGATATGATATAAAGTAAATACATAACACAATGCTTGGATATTTAACTTGGAATGTCTAACAGTAAGAATGGAAAAATTCCTGGATAATACATTATTTTGATCTCATCTATTATTTGAATTTCTGAAGTAGAATAGTAATTGATCTTTCTAGTTCATTATCATATTTGGGTTTAGAATTCCAGTATCATTTGCCATCAACATCAAAAAGTAATTTTATAAACAGCACAAATGGTCTTTCAATTATCAATAAAGCTGAAAATGAGGTATAAAATTGATCTGTTTTTCCAACTACTTACAGATATTTAAAAATTTTTTGAGAATCATATTTGGCAATGAGAGGGATAGTGTTTAAGTGTCATTTGGAATTATATTTCAACTTGAGGGAAATTAGTAATAAAAAAAGTTGGCAGGGGTGGTATCAAGTATAGAGCTAGACATATCTAGGCATAGTGAAAATGAAGTAGAAGCACATGCTTGGCAATGAAAAATAAATATTCTAACACAGCACAACTATCTTGTGTTGGAGCCAAAATAGGATGCCCCAAGACATTTTTTACAATTTCAGTGTTTCAGAGGCTGAAAATAGGTAAGGCAGACAAATATAAGGGTTTTACAATATATATATGTTTACAATTCTTTTGTAATTTTGCAGGTGGAAAGAGTAATGCTATTGTAGTTCATAAATCCTACATCTATTAATTGCAAACGTTATTTATCAAATGCTTAATGATGTATTTTTAATAGTTAGAATTTATTTTAAAAATATATTAATATTCACAAATATTTACAATTAATAAAGTAATGTGTGCCCATTATTCAAAATTGGATTCACAATTAAAAGGTTATGATAATCTTGGACTCAGACATGAATACAATTCCCTCCATTTCTTGGTCAGCCAAAACTTTTAGCACCACAAATTTAAAGTTATTGAGAATAACTAGAGTCCCTAGGATATCTAGGATTTAAATAAATAAATTTTTGTAATCATTGGAAATTTAGTATAAAAGCACTGTAATTATTTCATTATATATAAAGAATTCCTTTAAAGCAACTATTTTTTAAAAAAGACTTTGTTTATTTATTTATCACCCCCCTAATTGTTTGTGGTTGCTGTCTGCTCTCTGTGTCATTTGCTGTGTGCTCTCTGTGTCTGCTCGTCTCCTCTTTAAGAGGCAATGGGAACCGAACCAGGACCTCCCATGTGGAAGAGAGGCTCTCAATCACCTAAGCCACCTCAGCTCCCTGGTTTGTTGTGTCTCTCATTGTCTTTCCTTTTTGTGTCTTTTTTTTTTTTTTAATCAACTTGTTGTGTCAGCTCGCCTTCTCCAGGAGGCACCGGGAACTGAGCCCGGGGCTTCCCATGTGGTAGGCAGAATCCCAATTGCTTGAGCCACATCCTCTTTCCTAAAGTGACTATTGTAACAACTTCATACTATCTACTCACCCAGATGGTTATTTTATTTCTTCATCCACTTCTTTGTTTTACTATCTTAACAATATTTTCCTTTTTTGTCAGCTTTTTGAGGTGTAATTTACATACCATACAATTTACCAATTTGATGTGTAAAATTTGATTAGTTTTGATGGATGTACATAGTTGTTTAACCAACAGTACAATTATGATCTAGAATATTTTCTTTACTCCAAAAAAGTTCTCCTTTTTCCTTTGCAGTCAGTCCCCTTCCCCTATCTCCTGGCCCCTGTCAACTGCTGGTCTGCTTTTTATCACTTGATTTTATGTGTTTTAGAATTTCATATAAATGGAATCATACAGTATGTAGTCTGTTTTGTCTGGCTTCTTTCACATGGCAATATGCTTTTGAGATTCATCCAAATTGTTTGCATGTATCTCAGGTTAGCTCTTTTTTATTGCTTAATACTATTCCATTGTATGAATATGCTACAATTTGTTTATTCATGAGTTGGTGAATATTTGGATTTTTCTCCAGTTTTTTGAGATTATGAATAAAATATTGAATAAACGGGGGGGGGGAAGGGGAGATATGTAATAAAATAAATAAATCTTTAAAAAATATAAAAATAAAAAATAAAAAACTAATCTTTCTCTTCAAGCATTTTCCAGGGCATGAAATACTTTTGGTTTTGGAGGTTGGATTGTAACTATCAATATTTATTTAATTGGGATGAAAGAATAGATATCTTTTTCTTTGGGTTTCAAACTATAGGGGCAAATCCTAGACGCATTTCTCGTTGTTTTGATTTGGAGTTTCTGTGTACAGAGCTTGTAGTTCAGGTCCCCCCAGAAAGCTTTTGTTCCTTTCTACATAATGTACTGTTTTTTATACCCTCAAAAGTGGCAACAGCCTTTGCTATTGGTAGTAAAATAGGGGATTAGCGAAAGCCAGAGAAGACCAGAGCCTCTTTTATAGATTTCCTTAACCTAAAAAATGAAATGAAATGAAATAAAATTAAAATAAAAAGATATTCACAAGTCATAGGTAATACAAATGAAATTTCAAAGAATTTAGGGGAATTCATCACATGGCACTTTTTAAAAAAATATTTTTATTATTATTTTTTAAAAGATACTCAGATTACACAAATGTTACACAAAAAATATAGGGATTCCCATATGCCCCACCTCCCACACCTCCCACAACCTCCCACATAAACACCCTTGGTTAGTGTGGCACATCACTTGCATCGGATAAACACATCCTGGGGCTTTGTCATTAAGCATGGACCATAGTTCACATTGTAGACCACACTCTCTCCCAGGCACTTTCTTTTGATAAAAAAACAGTAAAGAAGGTTTTGAACATGGCCTTGAATACAGTGGAATAACATAATAGGTTGAAAACTTGTTTAGTAATAAATGACTTGTGAAATTAAATGTAAAGGAATGGATTCACCAGTGGTAGAATTGGTTCTGAAAGAAGTGTTAACTGGCTTAACTTCTGCCTGCCTTCTATTACTTACTTGCCATGTGACTTTAAGTAAGTTGCATAACTTTTTTGATCCTCATTTTCCTTATTTGTAAACTATGATAAACCTGCAGTCTTGTGGGCTGGTCTTGCAGAGCAAATTATAAATAAAAGTGTGACAAATCATGAAGCACTAGATCTAGATATGGTATTTCAAATATTAAATATCACTAGCCATCACAAACTCACTGGGTTCTAATAGTTTTATTAACTTATTTTATCCTAAATCATGCACTGTTATTGAAT
>PVKH010023532.1:0-13853 GCA_004027955.1 Chaetophractus vellerosus
TGAATAATGTTACTATGAACATTGGTGTGCAGATGTCTGTTTGTGTCACTACTCTCAGTTCTTCTGGGTATATACCCAGTAGTGGTATTGCTAGGTCACGTGACAAGTCTATATTCAACTTCTTTAGGAATTGCCAAGCAGTCCTCCACAGTGGCTGTACCGTTCTGCATTCCCTCCAACAGTGAATAATTGTTCCTATCTCTCCACATCCTCTCCAACATTTGTAGTTCTCTGTCTTTTTAATAGTGGCCATTCTGATAGATGTGAAATGATATCTCATTGTAGTTTTGATTTGCATTTCCCTAATCATGAGCGATGTTGAGCATTTCTTCATGTGTTTTTTTGCCATTTGTAATTCTTCTTTGGGGAAACATCTATTCAAGTCTTTTGCCCATTTTTTAATTGGCTCGTTTGTCTTTTTATTGTTGAGTTGTAACACCTCTTTATGTATCTTGGATATTAATCCCTTATCAGCTATGTGATTTCCAAATATTTTTTCCCATTGAGTTGGCTGCCTTTTCACCCTTTTGACAAAGTCCTGTGAGGTACAAAAGTGTTTAATTTTGAGGAGGTCCCATTTATCTATTTTTTCTTTTGTTGCACATGCTTTGGGTGTAAGGTCCAAGAAGCCACCACCTACTACAAGGTCTTGAAGATGTTTCCCTACATTTTCTTCTAGTAGTTTTATGGCCCTAGCTTTTATATTTAGATCTTTGATCCATTTTGAGTTGATTCTTGTGTAGGGGGTGAGATAGGAGTCCCCTTTCATTCTTTTGATTATAGATATCCAGTTCTCCCAACACCATTTGTTTAAGAGACTGTTTTTTCCCTTTAGCGTGGACTTGGTAGGTTTGTCAAAAAACAGTTGACTGTATAGGTGTGGGTTTATTTCTGGATTCTCAATTCTATTCCACTGATGGATGTGTCTGTCTTTATGCCAGTTCCATGCTGTTTTGTCCACTGTAGCTTTGTGATATGTTTCAAGGTCAGGCGGTGAAATTCCTCCCATGTCGCTTTTTTTTTTTTTTTAAA
Organism: Chaetophractus vellerosus; assembly: GCA_004027955.1. Classification (NCBI taxonomy): domain Eukaryota; kingdom Metazoa; phylum Chordata; class Mammalia; order Cingulata; family Chlamyphoridae; genus Chaetophractus; species Chaetophractus vellerosus. The sequence continues at coordinate 1,033 of PVKH010023532.1, forward strand.
GATTTATTTATTTTATTACATATCTCCCCTTCCCCCCGCTGCGGCGACGCGCCGAGAGTGGTCACTGCGCAGGCGCGGCTTTCCCCGCTTGTGGGCGGTCTCTGCATGGGTTCACGGCTGGCTTTCAGTTCGCGGGTGGCTGGCTGCGCTCCATCCGCGGGCAACCTGCCCTGCCCGTGGCGGCTTTTTGCCCTGCCCGTGGCGGCTCCGGCCCGCCCATGGCGGCTTGCCATTCTCAAGGCGGTCTGCCCGCTAGGAGAGGTCCCCGGGAATCGAACCCGGGGCCTTCCATGTGGTATGCCGGCGCCCTATCCACTGGGCTATTGAGCTGGCCCCTCATGTCGCTTTTCTTTTTTAGGATGCTTTTGGCTATTCCGGTGCACTTACCCTTCCAGATGAATTTGATAATTGCCTTCTCTAATTCTGTAAAATAAGCTGTTGGGATTTTGATTGGTATTGAATTGAATCTATACATCAGTTTGGGTAAGATTGACATCTTCATGATATTTATTCTTCCAATCTATGAACACATAATGTAGTTCCATTTTGTTCAGGACTTTAAAAATTTCTTTTAGCATTGTTTTGTAGTTTTCTACATATAGGTCCTATACTTCTTTGGTTAAATTAACTCCTAGGTATTTGAGTCTTTTTGTCGGTATAGAAAATGGAATTTGTCCCATGATTTCCTCCTCATGTTGTTCAGTACTAGTGTACAAAAACATTACTGATTTTTGTGTGTTGATCTTGTATTCCGCCATTTTGCTGAACTCATTTAAGATTTATTTATTTTTTTAGATTTATTACATATCCCCCCCTTTCTGCTTGTTTTTGCTGTGTTCATTTTTGCGTTCTTCAGTGTCTGCTTGTCTCTCCCCGCTGCGGCGACCCACTGAGTCAGCTCACCGCGTGGCGGCCTTCCTGCTCGCGGCGGCTTTCCCTGCTTGGAGGGGCTTGCCCTGCCCGCAGCGGCTTGCCCTGCCTGCGGCGGCTTGCCTTCTCAAGACGGTCTGCCCGCTCGAGGAGGCCCCAGGAACTGAACACAGGGCCTCCTATGTGGTGAACCGGCGCCCTACCAATTGGACTACAGTCGGCCCCTGAACTCATTTATTAGCTCAAGTAGCTTTGTAGTGGATAGTTCAGGATTTTCTATGTACAGGATCATGTCATCTGCCAACAGTGAGAGTTTTCCTTCCCCTTTTCCTGTTTGGATGCCTTTAATATTTTTTTCTCGTCTAACTCCCCTACCTAGAACTTCTAGTACAATATTGGATAACAATGGTGACAGCGGACATCCTTGTCTTGTTCCCGATCTTAGAGGGAAAGCTTTCAACCTTTCCCCAATGAGTATGACGTTGGCTGTGGATTTTTCATATATGCCTTTTATCATATTGAAGAATTTTCCTTCTATTTCTATCTTTTGAAGTGTCTTCATCAAGAAATGATGCTGGATTTTGTTGAATGCGTTTTCTGCATCAATTGAGATGATCATGTGGTTTATTTCCTTCAATTTGTTAATGTAGTGTAATTAATTTGATTGATTTTCTTGTGTTGAACCAGCCTTGCATACCAGGAATAAATCCCACTTGGTCATGATGTATAAGTCTTTTGATATGCTGTTGGATTCAATTTGTGAGTATTTTGCTGAGTATTTTTCATCTATGTTAATTAGAGAGATTGGGCTATAATTTTCTTTTCTTGTAGTATCTTTACCTGGCTTTGGTATTAAGGTGATGTTGGCTTCATGAAATGTGTTGGGCAATTTTCCCTCCTCTAACTTTTTGGAAGAGTTTAAAGAGGATTGGTGTTAATTGTTTTCCAAATGCTTGGTAGAATTCACCTGTGAAGCCATCTGGTCCTTGACTTTCCTTTGCTGGGAAACTTTTGATGAGTGATTCAATCTCTTTAAATGTGATCAGTTTAAGTTCTTGTATTTCTTGCAGCGTCAGTGTAGGTTGGTTGTGCGTTTCTAAGAATTTGTCCATTTCATCTAGTTTGTTGGCATATAGTTTCTCATAATATCCTCTTATGATTCTTTTTATTTCTGTGGAGTCATTTGTAACTTCACTACATTCATTTCTGACTGTATTTATTTGCATCTTCTTTCTTTTTTTTCTTTGTTGATCTAGCTAGGGGTTAGTTAGTTTTAGTGATCTTCTCAAAGAACCAGCTTTTGGTTTTGTTGATTTTCTCTATTGTTTTTCTGTTCTTATTTTCATTGATTTCTGCTCTAATCTTTATTATTTCTTTCCTTCTGCTTTCTTTTGGATTGGTTTACTGGTTTTTTTTCTAGTTTCTCTAGTTGTTCAGTTAAGTGTTTGAGTTTAGCTCTTTCTTGCTTTTTTAACATAGGCATTTAGGGCTATAAATTTCCCTCTCAAGACTGCCTTCACTCTATCACATAAGTTTTTTTTTGTTACATATCCCCCCCTTTCTTCTTGTTCTTGCTGTGTTCATTTTTGCGTTCTTCTGTGTCTGCTTTGTCTCCCCCCATTGCGGCGACGCGCCGAGTCAGCTCACTGTGCAGGCAGCTTGCCCTGCTCGTGGGCGGCTCTGCTCTGCTCGTGGGCGGCTCTGATCTGTTCGCGTGCGACTTGCCCTGGCCGTGGCAGCTTTGCCCTGCCTGTGGCGGCTTTGCCTTGCCCGTGCTGGCTTTTTGCTCTGCCCATGGCGGCTCTGCCCCACCCACGGCAGCTCGCCCTCTCAAGGCGATCTGCCCGCTCGGAGAGGCCCCGGGAACCGAACCCAGGGCCTGCCATGTGGTGAACTTGCGCCCTATCCACTGGGCTACAGCCGGCCCCCTATCCCATAAGTTTTGATATGTTGTGTTCTCATTTTCATTTGTCCCAATATATTTAGTGATTTTATTTGCAATCTCTTCTTTGACCCACTTATTATTTAGAAGTGTGTTGTTCAGTCTCCACATGTTTGTGAATTTACTTTTTTCTTGTCTATTAGTGATTTCTAGTTTCATTTCATTATGATCTGAGAAGGTGCTTTGTATGATTTCAATCTTTTTATATTTATTGAGAGCTGTATTGTGCCCTAACGTGTGCTCTATCCTGGAGAAAGATCCATGGGCACTTGAGAAGAATGTATAAGCCGCTGAGTTTGGATGCAGTGTTCTGTTTATGTCTGTTAGGTCTAACTTGTTTATCATATTTTTCAAGTTCTCTGTTTCCTTGTTGATCTTCTTTCTAGTTGTTGTATCTAATGATGTGAGTGGGGTGTTGAAGTCTCCAACAATTAATGTAGAAATGTCTGATTCTCCCTTCAGTTTTGCCATAGTTTGTCTCATATATTTTGGGGCATGGTGGGTAGGTACGTAGATATTTATGACTGTTATATCTTCCTGGTGTATCATCCCGTTTATTAATATACAATGGCCTTCTGTATCTCTTATAACTTTTTTGCATTTAAAGTCTGTTTTGTCAGATATTAGTATAGTTACCCCTGCTCTTCTTTTTCCAACCTTTCAGCTGGTTTGTATCCCTGGGTCTAAGTTGAGTTTCTTGCAAGCAGCCTGTGGATGGCTCATGTTTTTTTATCCATTCTATCAGCCTGTATCTTTTGATTGGGGAATTTAATCCATTCACATTCAATGATATTACTATAAATGCACTATTTACTTCCTCCGTTTTATTTTTTGGTTTTCATATGTCATCTTGTTTTTGTCTGCCTTTTTACTCTTTTGGTTATTCTTTCTTCTATACTCTCCTCCAAGCCTCTCTCTCCTGTCTTTTTCTTTCAGGTTCTAATGTTTCCTTTAATATTTCCTGCAAAGGTGGATTCTTTGTTGCAAACCCTCTTAGTTTCTGTTTGTTTGTCAATATTTTATGCTCATCTTCATATTTGAAGGACAGTTATGCTGGATAAAGAATTCTCAGCTGGTGGTTTTTCTCTTTTAATTTCCTAATTGTATCATACCAATGTCTTCTCGCCTCCATAGTTTCTGAAGAGAAATCTGTGCTAAGTTTTACTGGACATCCCTTGTACATGATTGTTTGCTTCTCTCTTGCTTCTCTGAGAATTTTCTCTTTATCTTTGACATTTGACATTCTGAGTAGTATGTGTCTTGGGGCAGGTCTATTTGGATTTATTCTGACTGGGGTATGGTGTGCTTCTTGGACATGTAAGTTCATTTCTTTCATGAGAGTTGGGAAATTTTCAGCTATTATTTCCTTAAATACTCTTTCTACCCCTTTTCCCTTCTCTTCTCCTTCTGGAACTCCCATGACACGTATGTTGTTGCATTTTGTGTTGTCACGCAACTCTCTGAGCCCCTGCTCAATTTTTTTCCATTCTTTTCTCTCTCTGTTCTTTTCTTTCTTCAAGTTTAGTTGTTCTGTCTTTGGTATCACTTATTCTTTCTTCTAACATTTCGAGTCTGCTGTTGTATGCCTCAAATGTGTTTTTGGTCTCACCTACTGTGTCTTTCATTCCCATGAGCTCTGTTACTTTCTGTTCAGGATTTCAAATTCTTCTTTGCATTCCCTCAATGTCTTCTTGATGTCATTTATCTCTTTAACTATATTGTCTTTCAACTCAGTAATTTGCTTTTGGAAATTGGTGATCATCTTGCTGATTAGTTCTCTCAAATTCTACATCTTTTTTTGGGACTTTGATGTATTCTTTTTCTTGGGCCATATCTTCTATTTTTTTTAGTATGGCTTGTAATTTTTTGCTGGTGTTTAGGTATCTGATTAGGATGTAGTTGACTCAAATGCTGAATCTCTCTTTTATAGGGATTTATTGGTAGGATGCTGGGAGTTACCACAACTCTTTGATTTTTGGCTTGACCTAGATTGTTAAGATTGTCCTGCTGTTTGCTCAAAACTGGGCACTGGGCCCGGTAATTGCCTGTAGAGTCACTTTCTAAGGCATTGTGCCGGGAGGCTATAGAGGCCAGAAAAAGCCTCTCCTACTTATTTTTATTTTTCTTGTGTGCAGTTCCTTGGTCTTACAGGAGATGGCACACTTTGGCAGCTTGAAATTCAGTGCCTAGTCAGAATGTATTTGTTGCAACACAGACCAGATCAATGTGATAGAGCTTCCTGTCTGTAGGCTAGGAGCCTTGTAATTAAAATGTTCTCTGAGACAGTTCTCCAGCCTTCTCTAGCAGCCCCCTCCCTTTTCCTGGCTAGGAAATATTTCCACTCCCCTCTGAATCCTCAACAATCAGTCCCTGTTAGTGGAGAAGGAGATTGGGAGGGTTGTATAATTTTAACCCCTTGCAGGCTCCAAGGCAAACAGTGGCGCAGCCCCACCCAGCCTGGAAGGGATCTTGGGACACAGCAGACCAAATTTGTGAGTCAAAAGGTGAGTCAGCTTTAGGCTGTGTCTTTCTCCCCTTTCCTCGGGAGTCCCCAACAATTAGTCCAGGCTAGAAGAGAGGGAGATTGCAAGGTTCGGATTTCTTCTGTCCTTCACAGGCTCTCAGAGCAAACTGCTGTGTGGTCTCACCTGGCTTGGAAGGGCTCGTGGGGCACTGCAGCCCAAATTTGTGGGTCAGAAGCTGAGTCAGTCTTAGGCTGTGTCCCTCTCTCTCCCCTGTCCTGGGATGGTAGATCCCTGGAGCCCCTTTTGTCTGTAGTCATAGGTCCAGAGGCCAGAGAATTCTAGTGTCTTTAGTGTGGGGGAGGGTGCCTGCAGCAGCAGGCGCTGTTGATTCCAACTCATGGTTCTGTTGCCACAATTTCTCTTTTTTGTCCCTCTCTCCTCTGAGTGTTGTGCAGCCTTCACCTGCTGTCCTAAACCCTAGAAGATCTTTTTTGGGGCTGTTTCAGACTGTCCTCTAGCTATTTTTCTGGAGAAGAGGTTCCCGTGTCTTACTAATCTGCCATCTTCCCAGAAGTCTACTCCTAACTTAATAGTTTGAATAATTTTAAAGTTTGATTATTCCAACATCCATGTCATTTCTGAATCTGATGATATTGATATATCTTTACAATAGTTTGTTTATTCTCTTTTTTTTGGTGCCACATGGTTTTTTTTTTTCAATTTTAAAAAATTTATTGAAGTATATCACTCATACATAAACATACATAAACAATATGTGTGTAGCAATAGTTGAGAACTTACAAAACAAATATACATAACATCATACAGGGCTCTCATACCTCACCCTGCCACCAATACTTTGCATTGTTGTGAAACATTTGTAACTAATGATTAAAGAGTCACCTCAAAATATTCCTACTAATCAAAGTATTTTCCTCCAACCCACCCTATTATTATTGTTTTTATATCATGTATAAATGAACATACATAAACATAAAAGTTGTGAGCTTAGAAAGCAAACATTCATAACATCATACAGGGGTCCTATACATCAATCCTCCACCAACATCTTGCATTGTCATGAGACATTTGTTATAAATTATAAAAGAATATTGTCAAAATCTTACTACTAATTATAGCCCTTATCTTACATTTGGTGTACATTTCCCCAACCCACCCCATTATTATTTTTTAAATATATTTTTATACAGAAGTTGTAAACTTACAGAACAATCATGTACATGTGCAGAATTCCCAAACAACACCTCTCCGTCAACACACCACATGTTCAAAATCTGGAACATTTTTTACAGATTATGAGATAATATCATCCAACCATTAACTGGTCCATAGCATACGTTTGGTACACATTTTCCATACTCCCCTATTATCAACACAGTACGTCTTTGGCAAAGATGCAAGAATATTACATTATTACTGTTGACCACAGTCCATAGTTCATTTCAGTTGTATTTTTCCCATGCTTCTCCGCATTCCCACCACCCTTCAGTAGTGATGTACATCTGCTCTAGCCCATAGAGGACACCCTTGCATCTGTACCATCAACCACAATTCTCATCCACCTCTGGGTTTACTGTGCTATTCACTCCCTAGATTATTCTCTAGCTTTCTGTCAATTGGTATTTACATCCCTAGACTACCATTTTCAGCCACATCCCCATTTATAAACCAGCTCTTACTCACTATAATATGTTACCATCAACTCTGTACATTTCCACAATTTTACAGTAAAGCTAATTAAAACTTCTGCATACATAAAATATCAGTAGTCCATCTCAATCCTCCTCTTATCTTCTTTAAGAATCCCCCACCTACCACCAGGTCTTGAAGATATTTTCCCACATTTTCTTCTAGAAGTTTTATGGTTCCTGCTTTTATATTTAGGTTTTATATTCATTTTGATTTAATTTTTGTATAAGGTGTGAGATAGGGCTCTTCTTTCCTTCTTTTGCTATGGATATCCAGTTTTCTCAGCACCGTTTGCTGAATGGACTGTTCTGGGTGGGTTTAACAGGCTAGTCAAAAATCACTTGACCATAGATGTGAGGGTCTGTTTCTGAACAATCAGTTGGGCTCCATTGGTCTATGTGTCTGTCTTTATGCTGGTACCATGCTGTTTTTTTTTTGTTTTTTGTTTTTTGTTTTTGTTTTTTTGTTTTTTTTTTTTTTACACCACTGTAGCTAGGTAATGTCTGGAAACGAGAGTCCTCCAACTTTGCTTTTCCTTTTTAAGATGTTTCTGGCTATTCAGGACCCCTTATACTTCCAATAAATTTGATAATCATGTTTTCCATGTATTTACAAAATTGCTGGTAGAATTTTTATCAGGATTGCATTGATTCTGTACATCAATTTGAGTAGAATTGACATCTTAATGATATTTAGTCTTCCAATCCATGAGCATGGAATGTTCTTCCAATTATTTGGGTCTTTTAAAATTTCTTTTAACAATGAGTTGTAGTTTTCTGAATACAAGTGCTTTACGTTGTTGGTTAAGTTTATTCCTGAATATTTGGGTTTTATCTGTACTATTTTATTTTCACCACTCTTTTGACACTTCTAGTTACTTTCATTAATATAGTCTTTATTTCTAGACTCTCTTCCAGGCCTCTCTTTCCTGTCTTTTCTTTTCAGCTGTAGCACACCTTTTAGTATTTCCTGCAAAGCTGGTCTCTTGGCTACAAACTTTCTCAGTTTCTGTTTATATGTGAACATTCTGAACTCATCCTCATTTTTGAAAGACAGTCTTGCTGGATATAAGATCCCTGGCTGGAAGTTTTTCTCTTGCAGTATCTTAAATATATCATGCCACTGTCTTTTTTGCCCCCATGGTTTCTGGTGAGAAATCAGCATTTACTCTTATGGGGTAACCCTTGTATGTTATGCATTGCTTTTGTGTTGCTGCTCTCAGAATTCTCTTTGTCTTTGGCATTTGACATTCTGATTAGTATGCTTCTTGGATATGGGTTTCTATGTCCTTTAATAGGGTTGGGAAATTTTCTACCATTATTTCTTCAAATATTCCTTCTTTCCCCTTTTCCTTCTTTTCTCCTTCTGGGACACCCATGCACGTATGTTTGCATGTCTCTTGCTGTCGTTTAGTTTCCTGAGACCTTGTTTGAGTGTTTCCAATCGTTTCTTCATCTGTTCTTTTGTATGTTCTCTTTCAGAGGCCATTTCTTTACGCTCACCAATCCTTTCTTCTGCCTCCTCAAATCTGCTATTATATGATTCCAGTGTATTTTTAATTTCATTTATTACACCTTTCATTTCCATAAGATCTGCTATTTTTCTATGTATGCTTTCAAATTCTTCTTTGTGCTCATCCAATGTCTTCTTAATATCCTTAATTTCTTCAGCCATCTCATTGAATTTATTAAGGAGATTTGTTTGAATATCTATGATTCATTGTCCAAACTCCTTTATGTCATCTGGAGGCTGATCTTGTTCCTTTACTGGGCCATATCTTCCTGTTTCTTGGTGTGGATTGTTATATTTTGTTGATGCCTTGGCATCTGGCTTACTAGAGTATTTATTCTGGGTAGAGTTTGTCTATTTAGTTTAGGGTTTCCTGCCCTTTCTCCCTCGCTGGTTATGTAGTAGGAGCCAAGGATGTAGTTGGTGCTGTAAGCTGTGGAGACTCAAGCTGCCCTCATTGCCCCAAGGACCAGTGAAGCTTCTCCCAACTTTCTCCTTTGCCAGGGGTAGGGACAGAGCCACAGCTGTGTGGAATAATCCAACTCAAGCAGGCCTAGACTGTAGTTGCCCAGAGAGACTGATGAAGCTTCACACCCTTTTCCCCTCTGCCCGGGGTGGGGATGGAGCTGCAGGTATGTGTAGCAGTCTATGTAGTGCAGGTCCAAGATGACCGCAGTTGCCACGGTAGACTTCCAATTATTTATTCTGTTCCAGCCAAATGTGCCTGAAGTTACTTGGATAGGCTGGTGCACGGCCCACCAGCTTCCTCCCTGCTAGAGGTGGGCCTGAAGCCTAGGCTAGGGCTGCAGGCCCATCAGGGTGAAAGAAACTGGTCTCTACTGTCACTGTGATTTTAGTCAGCCCGGCTTCCCTTCATGCTGGGGGTGGAGTCAAAGTGGTGACTACCGGCCTCTTCCTGACTTGGACAGGCTCAAACTTTAGCTGTTCTTAGGATTATACTTTAGCCCGCTGAATTTACTAATCAGTAGCTGAAGTTGGTGCCCAATTGTCTCTTCCTCCCCCATTTTTGGGAAGTGGAGCTTCCAATTCCAGCCTCAGAATAGCTCCCAAGGCGGCTTGTGCCTCCAGTGGAGGATGGGCCGTGGAGTGCACTACTTATGAATCTTCTCTGCAGATGGGCAGTCTCCTCCTTCCATTCTTTCAAGGATGTTGTAGGATGCACTTCTGGTCTCCTGGAGACCCCAAACAAGTGCTTTAGATAGCTCTGGGTGATTAATAACTGCCCTGTAGGAGGAGCTGATTCTAGGAGCTCCCTACTCTGCTGCCATCTTGCTGGTTGTCTGAGCCACATGGTTTTGAATTGAATGCCAGGTATTATGTGTAGAATAGTAGAGACTGATGTAAATTGTATTAATGCCTAGACTGTCAGGCTGTTAGTGTTGGTGATTGAATCTATCACCTTCAGCTAGGTTTGGATTTTCTTTTTGTTGTTACTGTTTTCATTATTTTCTAATAGTTTGTTGCTGTTGCTTGGTGCTTAGGATGGGTAGTGTTTTTTCTCCCCACTCAGTCATTCCTACACACCTGTGCCACACAGGGGATTTCTCCTGTCATCTTGCTCCTTCCCCCACAGTAAGTACTGTTGCTTGTTACCTAGTGCAGGCTTGTGATAGAGGCAAGGAGTGTTCTCTCATGTTTTTACAGCCTCTCTCTTTGATAGGCCTGGTCCATTTGGGCATTGGGGCTTAGTCAGAGTTCCTGTCCTTTTCTTCCCATGGAAACAAATGTTCTGCCTCTCCTCTAGCAGTAAAAGACCTCTGATTTCAGTCCTGGGCCCAAGATGTTTTCTTGCTTAGGAAAACATCTGAGCAAGAAACGAGTAGAAGAGTTTTTGTTCAAAATTTCCCCTAGCTGCTGCAATTGATCTTTGCCTGTGTCCTGAGGATGACAGAATTTACTTTTTTTGGTGTGTGTGTGTGTGTCTCCAGTGGCGTTTTTTTAGATAAGAGCCTGGGGTGTTGTGCTTGTCCCCCAGCAGCCACTACTCACCTTTTTCGCAGCTGCAACTATGTATCCCCAAAGTGAGGAGGCTTTCTTTGTTCTGCTCTGTTTCCCGTCTTTCTCATATGCCCCCAGCAAAGGCCTATGGAAAAGTGTTTGCAAGTAACTGAAATTACTTTTGAGTCTGGGCCCCTTCGCTATTCCAAACTGTTATACTTGGCCTTTAATAATTTTGGCAGATTTCTTATTACCTGCCTGTATGGTGGCCACCTATTTTGTTTTGCCAAAGGTGAAACAGTTAGTATGTCCCATTTCTCCTTACAGAGGGACTTGTCATTTTTTGGAATTCAGATTGCTTGGTTGCCTTATAACCTCAACTCTCAAGCTCAAGAAAAGTTATGATTCTGTACATTGTTCAGCCTTTTGTCATGGTTAAAATGGGAGTGATGTTATTTACAGCTTTCCACATCCTAAGGTGAAGTAACTATAGTTTTAAAACATTTTCAATATTCTTTATAAAAAACAAAGGGAGTAAAAAGTTTTATCACTATTTATTTTATGTATTCCTCCCTGCTAGAGGTGGGCCTGAAGCCTAGGCTAGGGCTGCAGGCCCATCAGGGTGAAAGAAACTGGTCTCTACTGTCACTGTGATTTTAGTCAGCCCGGCTTCCCTTCATGCTGGGGGTGGAGTCAAAGTGGTGACTACCGGCCTCTTCCTGACTTGGACAGGCTCAAACTTTAGCTGTTCTTAGGATTATACTTTAGCCCGCTGAATTTACTAATCAGTAGCTTTACTGAATTTACTAATCAATTTTATTGATACATAATGAAGCATACATCCATCTAAAGTACACAATCAATGGTATTCGGTGTAATCACGTATTTGTGCATTCATCACTTCTTAGAGCACTTTCATTATTTCAATAATAGTAATAATAATAAACAAAAAACAAACAAAACTCATCACCTCAATCTCTCTGCTTCCCTTGCCATAGCTGCTATTTGTTTTCCTTCTCTCTGGTATGTTTGTATTTATATTTTGTAAAAACATTCTTATGTATGTAATATCACCCACATTTCTGTTTTATATGAGGTTTTACTATCTTATACAGTCTCATGTTACAGTTTTTAGCTTTTCTTCTGGTAATATACATGACCTTCGACTTTCCCTTTCAACCACTGTCATAACTATATAATAATAGCTCTTGTACTTATAAACACTATGATATGCTTTAACCATTTCTATTTATTTCCAAAAATTTACAAACAACCTTTTTACCACTTCTGCACAGATTAACCCTCAGCTTTCCATTCACTATCCTCCTTCTATTTCCTCGTGACCTATATTCTAATTATTAACTCCATGAGTTTACCCAGTATATTTAGTTCATAATAGCACAATCATGCAGTATTTGTCATTTTGTGTCTGGCTTGTTTTACTCAACATAATGTCCTCCAGGTTGCTGTCATATGCATCATGACTTCATTTCTTCTTACTGCTGCATATTATTCCATCATGTATACACCACAATTTGTTTATCCATTCATCAGTTGATGGACACCTGGGTTGTTTCCAACTTTTGGCAATCATGAATAATGATGCTATGAACTTCAATGTGCATATATCTGTTTGCATCTCTACTTTCAGTTCTTTTGGGTATATACTTAGTAATGGTATTGGTGGGTCACATGGCATCTCTATATTCAACTTCCTTAGGAACTGCCAAACAGTCCTCCACAGTGAGTCTACCATTCTACATTGCCACCAACAGTGAATAAGTTTTCCTACCTCTCTATATCCTCTCCGGTATTTACAGTTTTCTGACTTTTTAATAGTGGCCAGTCTAATAAGTATGAAATGGTATCTCATTGTAGAAGTTTTGATTTGCATTTCCCTAATCACTAGTGATGTTGAATATTTTTTCGTGTGTTTCTTTGCCATTAGTATTTCTTCTTTGGACAATTGTCTTATCAAGGTGTTGGCCCGTTTTTAATAGGGTAGTTTGTCTTTTATTGTTGAGTTATATGATCTCTTTGTATCATGGATATTAAACCCTTACTGGATATGTGATTGTCAAATATTTTCTCCCATTGAGTTAGCTGCCTTTTCACCCTTTTGACAAAGTCCTTTGAGGTGCAAAAGTGTTGAATTTTGAGGCGGTCCCATTTGTCTATTTTCTCTTCTGTTGCTCGTGCTTCAGGTGTAAGGTTTAAGAAACTACTGCCTACAATATCTTGAAGATATTTTCCTACATTTCTTCTAGGAGTTTTATGGTTGTTGCTTTTTATATTTAGGTCTTTGATCCATTTTGGGTTAATTTTTGTATAAGGTGTGAGATAGGTGTCTTCTTTCTTTCTTTTGG
>PVKH010023534.1:0-13805 GCA_004027955.1 Chaetophractus vellerosus
TGGCGGCTTTGCCCTGTCCGTGGCAGCATTTTGCCCTGCCCACGGCGGCTCTGCCTGCCCATGGTGGCTTGCCCTTCTCAAGGCGGTCTGCCCGCTAGGAGAGGTCCCCAGGAACTGAACCTGGGGCCTCCCATGTGGTATACTGGCGCCCTATCCACTGGGCTATACGGCCGGCCCCAGTAATGAAGTTTTGATGCATGAGACAACCTGGATGCATCATGTTGAGTGAAATAAGCCAGACACAAAGGGTAAATATTGTAGGATCTCACTGATTTGAAACAATTAGAATAAGCAAAAACATAGAGTCAGAATCTAGACTATGGGTTACCAGGGATGGGGTTAGAAAGGAGAATGAGAAGTTAAGGCTTAAAATGTACAGGGCTCCTACGTGGAATGATGGAAGTGATTTAGTAATGGATGGTGGCGATGGTAGCATAATGTTGTGAATGCAATTAACAGCAGTGAAATATATACCTGAATATGATTTAAAGGGGGGATGTTAGATTATATATATGGTAACAGAATAAAAAATTAAAAAAAAAAATTCCATGGAACTACACTACACAAATAGTGAACCCTAAGTTAAAGCATGGACTTTAATTAATAGCACAATTATAAAAATTGTATATCGATTGTAACAAATGTTCCAGACTAGTGCAAATTGTTGTTGGTGGGGTGGTATATGGGAATCCTGTATTTTATGCATGATTTTTATGTAAACCCATAACTTCTCTAATAAAGAAACAAAATGTAAAAGAAAAAAGCCAACAATAAAAAACCTCAGTTGGGGGGCCGTCTGTAGCCCAGTGGATAGGGTGCCGGTATACCACATGGGAGGCCCCGGGGTCGGTTCCTGGGGACCTCTCCGAGCGGGCAGACCGCCTGAGAAGGCAAAGCCACCGTGGGTGGGGCAGAGCCGCCGTGGGCAAGGCAAAAAGCTGCCACGGGCAGGGTGAGACGCCTGCGAATGGGGCAAAGCCGCCTGCGAACGGAGCAAAAGCCGCCCGGGAACTGAAACAGAGCCGCCCACAAGCGGGGCAAGCTGCCTGCGCAGTGAGCTGACTCGGCATGTCGCTGAAGCAGGGGGAGACAAAGCAGACACAGAAGAACACAAAAAATGAACACACAGCAAGAGCAAGCAGAAAGGGGAGGGATATGTAACAAAAAAATAATAATAATAAAAGAGTAGTAACCCACTATTATAAAAAAACAAAAAACAAAACTCAGTTGGTCCCAAGGGTAATACAAATGGTCAACCAGATCACACTTTAGCAAAGCCCGTAACGCCATGCTGTGGCCTATAGGTGATGGAGCCACTGTGACAAAGTTAGCAATATTTGAGCTTTGAATGGCTAATTTAATAGTAGTGATACATTCTTCAAAATGTCCTTAGTGGCCCAATTTATAAGTAAATAGCATACATTTGTAAGTACAGACATAGCCATTAGAGGGGTTTGTCCTTTGTGACGGGAAGTGACTTTTATATAATCATTAATTTAATCAACAATCATTAATTCTACTGAGATTATCCATATATTTAGTACTCTGAAGTATAAGAGCTCAAATATATTTGGTAGTTAAGGAAAAAAATGATTCTAACTTTAGCTTATAGCTAGTATAAAAGATAATTACTTTTCAAGGTTTTCGCAATTAATGAATATTTCGGAGAATTTTTTTGAGCTATAGAGTGATCCATTGTCCAATAATACCAGGAATCAACCAACAGAATTTAGCTTGGAAGGTCCATGGAGTAGGGCTAAATTTTTATTTATGGCTGTTCAGAATGAAGTACACACATGGGTTTCAATAAACAATAATGATGGAAGTGGGGGACCCTAAAGTGTGTTGAGTACAGTAAAAGTATCACAATGAGTTTGTTTGTCTAAGGCTGTGCCTACATTAGGAAGTCAAATCCTGTTCTGATAGGTTTTATGGTGTTTAGTCTGCATTAGGTATAATTTTAGAAGTCAAGTACTTTCATGCTAGACATTTTCCAAATTACACTTCAGACTAAAAACCACATCAAAAACCTGAGTTGATTGTAACATTAATTACCCCCAATCAGATATTTCTCTTCTCTGCCAATTTTCCTCCTCTCACTGGCCATTTCACTGACATGCTTTGGGAATATGGTACGTTGGGTGAGTCAAACTACTTGTTAATTGTTGTTCTGGACATTTTGAGTTATAACTTACCTGAAAGACATGAAGCAGTTGAAATTTTGTAAAAAAAATCCTCAAAAGGCAGTATTTGGTTCCAAGGTGACATGGGCAGAAGGATACCAACTAGACAGCGGGACCTAAAAAAATAGCTTTAAAGAAAGGACTTCTGAGAAATTAGAGACAATAAATAAATGAATGAATAAATATTTAATATGACAGGTAGGTAATAAGGAAATGTGGAAGCACTCAACCTGCCAGGCAAGCTTTTCTCACTTAAAGCCAGAGGGAGGACAAAACCCTTGCATCTGGGAGCAGCAGGCATTCCACCGGTGGCTGTCAAAGGCACCTGTGGCAGCACAGTGGCATGTGTGTGTGTGGGGGGAGATGCCCCTCCCTGTGAGAGTGCAGATGTGAAGTGCTTACGTTATTTTTAGCACAAAATCACATGACAATGTAAACTTTTTCAAATATCTATATTCAAAATAATTTCTCCATAGCATGAGTTCTTTTCCAAAATCAGTTTCTGACTTTGTTTGGATAATGTTTTTTTTCTTTTTATTTTTTTTTAAAACAAATCAGTTGTGGCAAAGACATTTTGAAGCAACTGGGGAAATTTGAATAAGGACTGATTATTCGATAAATCCAGGGAATTATTGCTAGTTTTGTTAGCTGTGGTGATGGCACTGTAGTTGTAAGAGAATGTCCATATTTTCTGGAGATGCATACTGAAGTACCTTGGGGGAAATGTCATGAGGATTGGGATTTGTTTAAAATATTTCAGCAACAAAACCAACAACAAAAATAGGTAAAATTTTGATAAATGTTACTTATAGATTATGAGAGTAAATTGAAACCTTATGAATGTCCTGGTCTTTGAAATGTAGATTTTATTAACCCCTGTAATGTTGCAGACAGTGTGGAAGGGTGCAATTGGAAAAAAAGGAGCATGTTCTTTCCCCAGCAGTATCCTGATAAACCATGACTACTGACCTTGAAACTGCTTCACACTCTGAATGTTTCCTCCTTAAAGTGACAAGTAAATCCCACCTGATGTGTGAGCATCATTGTCTTTATATTTTCAGTTTTCTAAACAGCAAAACAAATAGTCCCATTTATCCTGAAGAAATGGTTGCTTATTATAGTCTGACAGCAAATTACATGTTTGCATGAAACTTGTAATACCACTAATCCAATGAATTCCAAAATTACAAGACTGACCTTGTTACTGATGTTTAAAAATAGATTTAAAATATGAATTTCAATTAAATGGCATGAATTTCAAGTTTCCAGTTTTTGGAAGGACAACTCTAAGATGAAGAAAAATATATCCTGATCTCTGGGGCATGCGGTGGATAATGAATATTTAACTGTCTTTCCTTTTTTTCTTTATTAGTAAAGTTATAGGTTTACAGAATAGTCATGAATAACATACAAAATTCCCATACACCTGACTGTTTAATAGCTGTTCTGGTGGAAGGACTGGTCCTGGAGCTCCTTACTCCACCATCTTCTGCAGAAGTTCCCATCCTGACTGAGTTTTAGAGGTGAGAATTTTTGGATTTTAGAACTGTAATACAGTGCATACAACAAATATCACATAATACCTCTGGCAGGGTCTGGGGCAGCACTGCATAATCAAACATATTAATCTGTTTTGTTTTTTTTTTTTTGCATTGGAAGGTATGAATGTTCTATTCACACAAAATTAGATTAATTAAGACTGTACAGGGGAGTGGATGTGGCTCAAGCTGTTGGGCACTCCCCTTCCATGTGGGAGGTCCTGGGTTTGGTTCCTGATGCCTCCTGGAGAAGATGAGCAATGAGCAGGCAGAGGAGAGAACCATTGGGGGATGGAGGTGGGGAGGAATAAAAGAAAAGTAAATAAATAAATCTTTTTTTTGGTTACATACCCCCTCTTCTGCTTGTTCTTGCTGTGTTCATTTTTTTGCGTTCTTCTGTGTCTGCTTTGTCTCCCCCCCGTTGCGGCGACGCGGCTTGCCCTGCGCGCGGGCAGCTCTGCTCTGCTTGTGGGCGGCTCTGCTCTGTTCCCGGGCGACTTGCCCTGCCCATGGTGGCTCTGCCCCGCCCATGGCGGCTTGCCCTCTCAAGGGGTCTGCCTGCTTGGAGAGGCCCCCGGGAACCAAACCTGGGGCCTCCCATATGGTGAACCGGCGCCCTATCCACTGGGCTACATCCGGCCCTCTAAATAAATCTTAAAAAAAAAAAAGAAGACTATACATATTCTCATGTCAGGTCCGGTAAATATTTGTTGCCAAATGATTTCAAGACTGATCAAGTTTTGCTGCCAGTTAAGATTTATTTCATTTATTTATTTCTCCCCACCCCCTCTTTGTTTGCATTTACTGTGTCTGTTTGTTGAGTGCTGGTCTTCTTTTTAGGAGGCACTGGAAACTGAACCCAGGACCTCCCATATGAAAGGGAGGTGCCTAATTGCTTGAGCCACCTCCACTCCCTGCTTTGTTGTATCTCTCATTATGTTTTCTTTCTAGTGTCTCTTGTTGCATCATCTTGTTGTTGGCAGCCTGTTGTGCCAGGCTGTCATGTCAGCTTGCTGTCTTGCTTATCTTCTTTAGGAGACACTGGGAACTGAACCCGGGATCTCCCATGTGGTAGGTACGAGCTCAATCGCTTGAGCCACATCCACTTCCCCCAGTTAAGTTCTGAAAAACTTTTAGTGTGTAGAGTGTTTTGGATTCTGGAATTGTGGGTAAGAAATTATAGAACATATAAAATATCTTGGAGATATGATTTCCAAATCAGAACTTACGGATTTATCCCCATTTTTTCCCTCTGTCTGCAGTATTCCATTGTATGGATGCAAATATAATTTATTTAACCAGTCTTGATGAACATTTAGGATTTTCTAATTTATGATATTAAATATAATTCCATAGAGATCATTCTTGTGTATTTAATTTAATGTACTTGTAAAAATATAAAGCAACAGTTTAAATATATGTACAGAGCCAATTTAAAGGTAAATGTTGCTCATTTTCTAGTTGGAACTGATTTCTCCCACTGTTGAAAGACATTTTTGTAAAAAATTGCTTCTAAATTTAATGGTGGAAAATATCTTGCTATAGTGGGGATTGCTCAGCCTTGGGAGTCAGGACTCAGGAAATGGTTCCTACCTCACCATTTAACGTGGGCAGCTTCAGCTTTTTGTGTGCATCAGTTTCTTAGTTAATAAAATGGAGAATTGTAATACATGATTTCAATCAATCTTGAGTTCCTATATACAGGCACTGTTCTAAGTGCTGAGAAAAAGATAATCCCTGCCCTCATGCAGTTTGCATTTTAATAAGAAAGACCAACCATAAACATATGGGGGCACAATATTTGGTATGTTACATAGAGATAAATGTTATGAAGAAAAATAAGGCAGGAAAAGTTAATAAGACACATCAGGAAGAGGGGCTAAAATTTTAGACAGTGTGGCCAGGGAAAGCTTCACTGAAAATATTTGTGCTGAGCCTGGAAGAAATAAAGGAATTAACCATGTAGAAAGCTGAGAGAAGAACAGTCCAGGAAGGGAGAACAGCAATTGCAAGGATGTGAAGACAGGATCATGCCTGGTATATTCTAATGAAGTTCCAGCAGGCTAGTGTGGCTGAGGTGGTGTTAATAAAGGGGACAGTGGGTTGGGGTAGGGAGGGAAGGAGGTGAGGTCAAAGAGATGTCAGGGCCTGAGAAAATAGGACTTTAAGGGTCTCACTAAGGACTTTGGCTCGAACTCTGTGTGAGATAGGAAGCTCTTGGAGGATTGTGGACACAAAAGAATGTGATCTGGCTGATGTTTCAAAGGGGTCTGTGTTAAGACTATACAGAATGAAGGTAAGGGCAGAAGTAGGGAGACGAGGTTGGAAGCTATTGAATTAATCCAGGCGAGAGATGGTGGTGGTAACAGTGGGAATGGTGAGAAGTGGTTGCATTTTGGATATATTTTGAAGGTAAATGTAACAGGCATTATTGATGGATTAGAGATGGAATATGAGAGAAAAAGAATTCAGTGATGACTTTGTAGTTTGTTTTCTGAGCAATGAGGAAAATCGAGGTGCTATCAAGTGAAAATGGGCCAGCAGGTTTCTGGAAGAACAGGCTGCAAGGGAAATTCAGGAGCTCAGTTTTGGATTTGAGTTTGAGATACCTATTGGACATCCTAGTGAAGATATCAAGTAGATAGATAGAGATGAGTCTAAGTTCAGGGGAGGACTGGGTTGGAGATATAAATATGGGACTCAACAACTATATAGATGGAATTTTTTTACAAAGGTAATATGTTTATTGTAGAAGATGTTAATTATAAATAAGTAAAAGGGAAAAATTAAATCTTTCATAATCACATAGCCCTTAAGAATAGATGGGATCATATAGGAAGTAAGTATTGTTAGAATGAGAAGTCTAAGGACTGAACCTGAAGGAATTCCAATATTTAGAAGTCAAAGAGACCAGGAGGAGCCAGCAAAAGAGATTCCAGAGGAACAGATAGAGAGGGAGGAGAAAAACCAGGAGAGTGTGTTGTCCTGGAAGCCAAGAAAAAACCATGTTCCAGGAGGAGGGTGGTTGACTGTGCTAAATGCTGCTGGCAGGTCAAGTCAGGGGAGGAATTTGGCCTCAGAGGGACAGTAGTAATCTGATAAGAGCAATTTCAGTGGACTGTGGGGATGAAAGGCTGACTACAATGGTTTCAAGAGAAATGAGAGGAAGAGATGGGAGATAGTGAATATTGACAACTTTTACAGGTAGATGTGTTTGTGTTTGTGTTTGTGTGTGTGTGTGTGTGTGAGAGAGAGAGAGAGAGAGAGAGAGAGAAAGGGGGAGAGAGAGAAAGATATCAAAAGGGGAGAGAAACAAGAAAAAAACATTTAAAAAAGAAGAAAATAAAAAGGAGAGAAAACTAGTGTAACCTGAGGGTTTAGGCAGTAGGAGTCAAGAGTTTTTTTAAAATTGAAGAATTAATAATATGTTTATATGCTTATGGAAATTTTGGTAGATTGAATTATGTACCCCAATTTAGACATTCTTAATCTTAATCCACATTCCTGTGGGTGTGAACCCATTGTGAATAGGACCTCTTGAAGATGTTATTTTAAAATAAGGTGTGGCCCTACTGAATGAGGTTGGGTCTTAATGTGGATTACTGGAGGCTTTATAAAGAGAAAGAAACCAGAAGCCAGAACCAGAGAAAGCCACAGGGAAGGAATGGAAGCTAGAAGTCAGTGGCAACCCGGGAGAGAAAGGAGAGGACATTGCCACGTGACAGGAAAGCCAAGGAACCCTAAGGATTGCAGGCAAGCCAGCACCAGAATGTCACAGTCTTAGGGGAGAAATGCAGGGTCTTGCCATCACCTTGATTTGAACTGCTGGCCTCTGAAACCATGAGCCAATAAATTCTTTTTGTTTAGCCAACTCATTGTGTGGTATTTGTCATAGCAGCTTGGCAGACTAAGATAGGAATGATCCAGCATAGAGGCAAAAAATTGATGCAGCAGGAGCAAGAGGGGAGGGTTGCTGGAGCACATGAAATGGGATAGAATCCAGTAGTTGAGTGGGGGCTTAGCCTTACTCAAGTTCATGATAGTAACAGGAGAGATGCTGGTAGGTGAGGAGATGTGGTGGGAGCTTGTGGAAGTTCCGTTTTCCTGCTTCAAATATGGGAAGCTAGGTCATAACTGAGAGTGAAGCAGGAGTCCAGAATGGGAAGGTGTCTGGCAGGGGACTGTTGTTTCCTGTTATAGGTTCTGTATTACTGCTTGATAATTAAGACTATGTGCACATATTAATTTGATAAAACATTAAAAATTTTAAAAAGAGAAAGAGAAGAAAGTCTGGTTTGCTTCTGTGGAGGAATGTTTGAGGCGATCTCTGTGGTGAAGGGAGGGACAGAGCAACCACAGAGGGAGGAAGGACCAAATATGGAGTCACGGCTCTAGAAAAGGAGGCCAAACATCAGAATGAGGCTTCGGGACATGAGGCTCTTAAAACATGAGAAACAATGAAACAACACACTGCTTCGACTTGGAGGACTCTGTCTCTTACAATTCTAAATATATTTCAGTGTTCTCTCAGGTTTGCATCTAACTGTTCTTTCTCGTTTTTCTATTTCTCACTTGCTCTTCAACTTAATGCTTAGTATTATATTCCTAGCTATGTGTCTTTCTTCCCCTTGATGATAATTTGGATATTCCATCTGGATATGGATCTAATTCTGCCTTGGATAAACATTTTTCCTTGCTCTACTAGATTTGAGTACCACAGACTGATCCTTTTTCTGGGACTGGGGCCTAAGGTAAACACCTCAATTTTCTTTGCTCAGATCATGACTCTGGTATTGGTGTTATTTTATTCACCAGGTTTGATGTTTCCTTGCTAACTAGATTGTAGTTCTCTTCATGTCAGGTTTGATGCACTTTTACTTCTGATTCCTCTAAGAACCATTTACAGTGTTGAGCTCTTATTACACGCTTACAAAATACTCGCTAATTCTAGCTTTTCAGATCCTCACCTCACTTACCTTTTGTTGGAGGATCATGTTAAAAGAATGGGGAAGAGAAGATATTACTGAAGGAGAGAACTTAAGTTTATAAAAAAGGCTGGCTTGTTTCTTCCCATTTTATTTTCTTCCTTCTGTTTTATTTTTTCCTCTTTCTACTTTTACTATAGTAATAGTAGTTGAATTTAATTAAAATTCAAGCAAATGTATGTTCTCGATAATATTCTGTTTTTCCTTTTAGGGTACTGTATTAATTAATTAATTAATTAATTTACTATCAATTAATTTAGACTAATCAGGGTTTACTTTGTTGTCAGAAACAGAAAGTCACTCAAGCTAGTTTAAGTCAGTAAACAAAAAGGGGAATTTTCGATGTCCGAAGGTATCCCAATGTAACTTTAAAGTAATAATTATGAGGTGTCTCACAAGATGCTGAAACCAAGAACTAGAAAATTTGAATCCAAAGTTACTTGCTTTATATTTCTTAGAGTTCTTAGTCTCTTGGCTCTGCTTCCCTCTGCTTTCTTTTCCTCAACCTTAAATGAAGAGTATTTTACTATGATCCCAGCCTCGGCTTTTCCTGACCTCCTAACTCAATCATTCACCAGAAACTGAGTCAAGTCTAGTTTGTGTATTCTGAGTCAAAATTCCAAGAGGAGATTCTAATTGGTCCAGCTTTAATCAGATACAAACCCCTTGTCCAATCAGCAGTGGCCTGGGAGGGTTGTGACCATGTCATACAAATGTGGCTTGCAGAGGCTCAACTCTTAGGGAAGTAGGCCAGGGCACAGGTTAGGTACTTACCCTGGAAGGTTTCTAAAATGTTGCATAGAATAAGCCCTCAGTACTTATTTTTTGGACTTAATAAGTCAGGCTCGCAAATAAGGTTTATAGGAAATAGACTTTCCTTTGAAAAAGATTTGCCAATCTCCTTAATGTGTTTTTTAAACTGTTATTGTAATAAAGCTAAAGACAGGATGTGGCTAATGTTTGAATATAGAAACAAACAAAATAACTGTACTGCTGTTTGGAGATTTGGCTTGATAGGCAATTTTGTTTTTTTAAACTTAATAAGTGTCTTAGATCTTGATTTGGCTGTCTTTGTTTGGGTGAAAATTTGTTTGGATCTGTCTTACTGTTATAAAAGGTGCAACAGAGAATTTTATGTGTTCTTGTAAAGTTCAAACGCATCATCTTTTGTTGACAGGTATTAATCAGTATGAGGAAGGCAAAGGAAAGATGGGAACAAAACAACTAATTAAGTTCAGAAGGATGCTAATTAATGGATTTTCTAATTGGTTTTCCCTTTTTTTTTTTTTTTTTTTTTTTTTTAGTTTTGCCCAAAGTCTGGAGATTAGTCATGATTGCTTTGTTACAGGACTCTGGAGGGCATCTAAGGACATCATCACTGAGCTAGGAAAATAGGACCTGCTTTTGGGAATTGAATCTTACAAGCTTTAGAGCAGTTTTATCCAATAGAAATATAATGTGAGCCACATATGTAATTAAAAAAATTTTAGTAGACATGTTAAAAAGTAAAAGATTGGTAAAATTCATTTTACTAATTTTATTTAATCCGATATATACCAAATATTGTCATTTCAACATCTAATCAATATAAAAATTATTACTGAGATATTTTATAATTTGGTACTATCTTTTAAATCTAGCATGTTTTAGACTTACAGCATATCTCAATTCAGATGCTAAATTTTCAGTGAATAAAGTTAAAGGCAATCCTACCAAAGCAATACATTTGTTATTAGTGGAAAAATATATCACACTGCTTCAGTTTTAAAAATTAAAATTAAATAATATTGAAAATTCATTTCCTCAGTCTGCACTGGCTCCATTGCAAGTACTCAATAGCCACATGTGGCTAGTGGCATTATATTGGACTACACAGCTTTAGAGGGTGGATTTCAAGAGACTAAGACCAGAGTTTAACTTCTGCCAGTGAAGTTCAACCTAAGAGGGAATTTGTTACCCACAGTCTTCTACTTTGCATTGCTCCAGGGTCACTTAGAACTCTGCCTCTGGCCCCTCACTGTTGGCAGTGCTTCAGCTGGTCTCGTCCACCACCGTGTGCTGTTCCACTGGGTCACTGAGTCTTGTCCACTGGTCCTGCTGCATCCTTCCAAGAGTAACCCCACTATGGTGGTCCTGTCAGAGGCTCTGGAGCATTGACTCTTGTCTCTCCCTTGTTCTGGTTCAGGCTTTCCTGCAGTTTGTTTCTTGTAGCAAAAGTCCTGTGATATCCCCACCACCTTAAATGAGATTGGCAAATATTGCAAACTATCCCCTATTCTTAGAGATGAATATATTTAAAGATTCTGAGAACTCTGAAAATAAAGGAACTTGCTTTACTTTGCTGAATCCAGTGTTTTTCAAACTTAGTTGACCACATGTCTTTTTTTTTCTTTTCCTTCCTTTTTTTTTAGGTATCAGGGCTAGGGATTGAACCTGGGACCTTGTATGTGGAAAGCTGGCACTCAACCACTGAGCCACATTGGCTTCCCTGAGTTTTTTTGTTTGTTTGCTTGTTTGTTTTTATTTTGTTTTGTGTTTAGGAGGCACTGGGAACAGAACCCAGGACCTCCTACGTGGGAAGCAGGCACTCAACTGCTTGAACCACATCTGCTCCCCTCTCTTTTTTAAAAATATGTTTTTATTAGAGAGTTGTGAACTTACAAAGCAATTAGGCACATGTGTAGAATTCCCATACAACACCCCTCCATCAGCACACTACACTGTTGTGGAATATTTGTTACAGATTATGAGATAATATCATTGGACTATTACCACTGACTATGGTCTATAGCATACATTTGGTATATCTTTTCCATATTCCCCCATTATTAACACAGTACATCTTTGGCATTGATGCAAGAATATTACAGTATTGCTGTTGGCTAAAATCATACATAACCTCAGGATGTAACATGAAAGATAAAAATACTTCTATTTTATTGAAGCTACTGAATTATTTTTTAAATCTCTTTGCTATGAAAGTCTAGCCTTACCCTAAAAAAATACAGTATATGATGCAGTTCTAGTTAAGCAAAGTTCCTAACCTTCCCCCCAACCCTTTTCCTAGCTATAGGGAATGTTTCAGGAATGGTCATGGGACCCAAGCCAGATCAATCAGAGTCTATCTTTGAATGTTTATGTCATTGGTAGCTGGATGCTCTCTGTAGTATTGGTTAACTTGTAGTATGTGCATCTAAAATATTCATAAACCTCTTTTCCACCACTAAGAGAAAGTCTACTTGAGAATTAAGCCAATTCTTCCAGAGAAGCAATACAAAGAAATGGAGAGAGACAGAGGCC
Source organism: Chaetophractus vellerosus (assembly GCA_004027955.1). Classification (NCBI taxonomy): domain Eukaryota; kingdom Metazoa; phylum Chordata; class Mammalia; order Cingulata; family Chlamyphoridae; genus Chaetophractus; species Chaetophractus vellerosus. Next base: position 12,007 of record PVKH010023534.1, read on the forward strand.
CCAGATCCAGCTATACCTTAAATAAGACTCAACATTGCACTTGCTAGTTGTATGAAACAATAAATTGACATTTTGGCTTAACTTAGTTCGAACTGGATTAATATCATTTGCAATGAGTCCTGATAAGTAAACTATGTGTCTAGTCTTCTCATTCGAGCACTGCCTCTTACCACTAGACCATGACTATTATTTGAACTTGATGGTGGCCATGACCATGCTTGCTTGCCACAGTAAGTCAAGGTATAGTCTTCTTATCTTGCATAGAAAATGCAGGAGACCCAGCTGCTCTTTGGGTATGGCAAGGAGTAAAATCAACATAGAACAACCTATCATGAGAACTTTGTATGTGATGGAGGATGAATAAGAGAATATCTACATCATTGACTTGGAAGGAATTCAGCTCCTTTTCAGCCTCTAGAATTTTCCTTCCTCCCTACATATAAAGGAGGGATGCTGAGATAGACAAGGGAGATTCCAAAGGGCCCATTAAGATAAAGTACTATTGTAGTAAGGGAAGCAGAACTACCATGAGTGTTAATTTTTATTCTAGCATTTATTATACAGTTGTGAGAAGAGTTAAGGTCAGGAAGGAAGAGTTAGAGGATCAGAAAAAGTCTAGTCAGTCTTCCTAAAGCCCTGTGCAGGTGGATCAGATGGAACTTGCAGGAAGGATCTGAGAAGCCAAGCATGTCCAATCCATGAAGTGAGAATTCAGAGAAGTTCATGGAGGAGTCTATGGGAAATTATTGACTCTTTGCTTCTATCACTTCTGTGGGTCTGTAGGCTTCTGGTGGTGGGTCTGGGTCCTCTGATAAGCAGAGGGTCAGCAGTTGAGAGGAAGGGCTGAATGGGGAGCAAAGGAAAGTTGAAGGCAAACTAGAACCTGCTGGTGGGCACTTTTGTATCAGTCCATTATTGTTTGTGACTGCAAAGATCTTTGGAGAATAATAACTTCTACTTTACGTCTACCTCCCAAATCCCAAATTCTTTTAGTCAAAGTTAATTTGGAACCATGCAGGGCAAGAAATTCTGGAAAATATAGTTTCCAGCTTGACCACATTGACTTTAGAACAACCCAGCACAAGGACCATTCCTGGGTAGATGATACCAAGGAGATACCAATGAGTGATCCCATTGAAAGGCAGCACCTGGCAATGAGGTTTATAGTTGGCATAACCTACCCTTCTGGAAGCAATCCAGTCTTCTACATCAGGTTAATGCTTTCTCTATATCCTCTGACTCTTTGGCTCATAAGTATATCCTCCACTCAAACTGTCTCTACTGATAAGGAATGCCCACCTGTGTCTCAATATGCATAACTGAAGCCTGCATTCCTGTTAGTGGAACCCTACCTGCCTGCATACTCCTGACCAGGTAGGAAATTCCACCAGCCTATTATGCAGCCCGCTCGCTTTTGTAAACCCTGACCACCTGCTTGCTTAAGAATGTGCCCATGTCATGGAGTGAATTATTAATCACTAAATGGGAGAACACTGAACTCCCATCTTGGAGAACTCTGTCATGTTCTCCAGATAAGTAGCAAAATCTCCCTGAGTACAGACTGGCAAAGGAGGATAATCCACTGATGGGCCCCTGTTACTGATGATTAGCCTTATGAATCATTGCTGTTGAAATTAAAACAGCCTAATATTAAGGGGTGCCTAAGAGTTGCCTCTGGAGATCCTCCTGGTTGCTCAATGTGGCCTATCTCTAAGCCAAACTCAGAATATGAATACATTACCTTCCTCCCAACGTGGGACATGACTCCCGGGGATGAGCCTCCCTGGCAACGAGGGATT